>VZSR01001342.1:6114522-6133264 GCA_013398615.1 Brachypodius melanocephalos
TCTGAAGGGGGATGCAGGGAGAGATAGGTAATCATCATCAGGAACCATAATGATTGGAAAAGGAGGAATGGATACAAATTCCAAGAGGGAGAATTTAGGCTGGATATTAGGAAGAAATTCTTTACTGTGAGGGTGGTGAGGCATTGGAACTGGTTGTCCAGAGAAGCTGTGAATGTCCCAGCCCTGACAGTGTGCAAAGCCAGGTTGGATGGGGTTGGAACAACCTGGTCCAGTGGGAGATGTCCATGCCCATAGCAGGGGGCATTGGAACTAGGTGATCTCTAAGGTTTCTTCCAACTCCTGACATTCTATGATTTTATAATTCAGGACAAGAATTCAGCCCTCATGAATCAGGCCTGTAAAGTCCATGTGCTTATACAGTTTCTTCTCCTCTCAGTGATTGCACTGCAGAGATAGTAGTAAATAAAGGGTTGAGTGTGACTCCTGACTGCATACTGACATAATTTCAATTAATATACTTATCCATTTTCATCTCTGACATCCACACGTGATTTGTAATTGTGACTCATAGGGATATCTCCAGGAATGGCTGAAAAAGCTCCAAAAGGGAAGAAAGATACACCATGTATGCTAGTGTGTGTGTGTGTGTGTGTGTGTGTGTGTGTGTGCTAGCTTTATTTAGTAAGAGAAAATATTTACCTCCCCGTGGACCGACCTCATATTATTCAGGATGTCAGAGATAATTTTAAAGCCCTGGGTCTTCAAACCATTCCCGTCTCATCAGTTATCACTGGCACCATGAAAACGTGCCACTTCCACAGACAGATGCACTCAGCCTATGAACAGCAAAACTGCACATCCACTCACAGACCCACAATGTCTATCCTTCCTCTCTTACCTGGTTCCCTTTGACTGCTGGTCAATTCTGGGGCACAACAAAAGACTTTCAACGGCCTGCAGATATGAGAATTGAGCACAGAATTTGTATTGAAAATGCCAAAGGAATGGTGTAAGTAGCCCACAGTGATACTGTGTAATTCCCCTTCCTCCCTTCAGTCTTCTGGACACCGGCTCCAAGGATTTGCATTTGTTGGTTAAAGGCATTTTATAAAAAAGGAGAAGAAAAGCTCCTTGCAGCACCAAAGTTGTAGCAGCCCAATTAATGATTCAGCAATTCTCTATAAAGCAGCTCCCATGAGAGAAGCAGCTTGTCACACTCACACTCAGTGACAAGCAATTCTCCTCTGCAAGGAAGGTGGGTGCACACCCCTCTGCAGACTCACGGGATCCTTCCTCATGCCAGCACCCCCAGAAACATGCCTTCTCCTGGAAGACAGCAGCCAGGAAAACATGTAGGAACTTTGAAACTTCTGTCTTCACAGCTCCAAATCCAAGTCATAAAGAAAGGCATGCAGCTATTTGTTATATTTGCCTAGGCTTTTTCTCTCTCACTCTCATTTTCAGTTCTGATTTTGGTTTTTGCTTCTGTGAGACAGTCATTGCAAAACATGCAGTACACTCTCTCCACTTATGCCAGTAGCTGCTGAATTTCTCTTACACACCTGCAAGGAATCCAAAAAAATAGAGCTATCCTTTATTTTTCACTTGACTGAAAGCCAAAATTCTTTTTTATAGGATGGAAATATGATGGCTGCAAAGCAGTTTCTGTCCTTTTCAGTGGCTCAGCACAGACATTTTTACTTAGGCAGTCAGTTGACTGGTTTACTTCAGTGAAGCCCAGCCTGGTAGGGGAAAACCCCTTAATAAAAGTTTACCATGCAGTTGGGTGGCTGGAGCAGAAAGAGAATGACCTCTGTCTATGACAATGGATCCTGCATGAGCCCTCCCTCCCCTCCCTCCTCTTCTGCTATGACAAGTGGATCAAAAGAAAATTATCTATATCCCCTGAGCCACGTGGACTTCTTTCTCCCTTTTCCTAAGAAAAGGCAGGATGAAGATGGAAAAAATACCCTTGTCAGTCCTGTACATTACAGTACATTCACAAAACACATGTCAGTGGACCGAGTGGAATTCTGTATTAAACAAAAAATGACGACAGAGACCTGGAGCAAAGGTAAAGACCCAAGTGTACCAGCCTAAAATAAAACATGACAAAAAATGGGAAACCATCCATCAGGAAAGTGTACTACTAGTGAGCACAGCAGACAACGATCTCATTGTTTTTAGGTAGTATGAGAACTGGAGAGTTTTACATCTGCTCCTGCAAAACAGATTTCTTTGAAGCTGTTTGAAGGAGGAGAATGAAGAATTTTGGCAAGGGTGGTATGGATGCTTCTCCCAAATATATGGAAAAGGCACACAAAAAACACAGAGGTGCTGCTAAAATGCAAAGTAGCAAACACAGGCCAGATGCAGATGCCAGTCTCAGGGTGCAGGGGAATGACATTTGGCTGTTTACCAGGACTATGAGCCCTTACACCACATGAACCAAGCAGCCAGAGAGATGTTTTCTTAGGAGACAAGACACAGGATTTTTTTCCTTGTTTTCTAAAGAGAAGCTAGTTTTTTCTTTACCACGAACTATGTGCTGTTTAGTATCAGCTCTCTGTATCATATATCATAGGATTTCTCTGTTATCCTTTGCTGTTGTTAAGGATAGGTTCCTGTCACAAAACTGAAGATCTCACACTTCATCACTTCTGGTAGCTGACATCACCGACATGTCTCCCCCACATCTTCCTTCTTCGTCACACTCTCCTCCCCCTCTGCTTTCAATTCCCCATCTTCTTCCCCACACTACCAGGCCAAGCATGCTCCCCATTCCTCTTTCCTCTACTCCAGGCATTTTGGGTACTTGTCCTGCCCTTTGGACCTCAGGGCCTCTGTGTTCCTTCCATGGCATACAGTAATCTAGCACCACATCACCTTCTCTGTAAACCAGAGACCTGCCATGGCATGCTAGTTGTGTTTGCTAAAGGCTGGGAAACACACAGAAATCCTTGCACCAGTCTATGGAAAAAGGTGAGATTAACTTTCTCAATACTCTCTCTCTTGCTAAAACTTGTTTTACCACTTCTTAGGAGTACTGGAGTATTTTCAACCTCTGATATATTTCTTTCTTTCCTTCTTCTCACAGTGCCATGGAGATCTGCATATTCTTCCTTTGTGCTATGATACTTCTCCCAGGTAAAGGCACAATTTTACTTGTTAAAACTGTTTTGATTGTTTGTGTCCTGCTATGTGATACTTTCTCATCCACTGAGAGGCTCATTCCTTAGTAGTATTAATTACTTCCATTGCTCAATCAAGGTCATATAGCCTATGTGACACGTATTTAAATTGTGTGCAGGGACTCTATAAAATATATATAGTAAGTACTTTCTGTCTTCAACTTTATATCTTTACATTACACTTACTTTATGTTGCTCTTAAATTCTCAATTTAAATCTGTCTTTAAAATGTGTGTGTATCACCTGTGTGCATTATAGAGAAGAGCAGTTCTAAACTGAAAACTGGCAGTTTGATATAGGACAACTGGAGTTGGAGGCAGCCATGGAGATCATTTTGCAGTCTGGTGCTCTGGAAGAACAGTCAAAACTGCACCAGGAGAGAGACTGTAAATCTTCTCCTCCTTTTGAACACAGCAGAGATGTTTGTATCTTCTGGGACAGAGGGCTGCAGTTCTTATTCCAAGAAAACACAGTCCTCCCAGACCACCACCACTCATAATAATGGACACGTGCACAGGGGAAAGCAGGAGAAAAATCATCCCTTGTGTAGTGCAGTTCGTCCTTTCTTTGCAAGAAGGCATAATTTTGTTTATTGACCATTTCTGTTAACAAGATCAGCAACAGAACAGTTAAACCTGACATTTACTCTGCCATTAAATTCTAAATTAATTACAGAACAGTTAAATCTGACATTTAATTTGTCATTAAACTTTAGATTAATTCTTATTGAGACTGAAACTGTTCACCTGCTTCTGACCTTCTGGTCATGCATTCCCTAGACACTCACATTTACCATGCAGTGTGTACTGCACAGTTCCTTCAAAGATTTGCTGTGTTATTTTCTCAGGAGAATTAACTCTTTAAATAGAAATTGTGCAACTATCTTCTCTGTGGCAGAATCTCATTACACTCAGGATGCTGCAAGCAAGAATTGTTTGGATCTTTGGCCTGCAGATAAGTCTTCTAAGACATAGATGCTCAGGATCTCTGTGTGGTAGGCCTTCTTTGGAAAGTAAAATATAGGAAGAAAAATAAGAAACAGTTTTATGACCTGAACTCCACAACGCTAAATGAGTCAGTTTGAACAACTACGTGTTCTGTCATACCTAGTGGGAGAATTTGTGTCTAAATGCTGGCGTTTTTATTTCCATTGTTCTTAAGTGTTGGGTCTCTGAGTGTAACTTGGCATTTGCTTGTAGCTGACGGAAATCTTAATTTTTCTCTCTCTTTGTCTAAGGTATTGCTGCCAATGTGCATCCAGTGAAAGCATTTCTCCATCACACTGTACACCTATCCTGCTATTTTCCAAACTCTCAGAAAATTGACGTAAAGAATTTAATAATTTTTTGGCAAAAAGACACTAAAGTTGTGCATGAAGTATATTATGGCCAAGAGAAACATGAGAACCTTAGTCCTGAATACATAAATCGCACCAAGGTGGACATGGGCAGATGGACCTTGCAGTTGTTAAATGCAGGAGTTGAGGATGAGGGACACTATCAGTGTATTATCATGCAAAAAATAACTGAAGGAGCGACAGAAGTGATACACAAATCTGAGTGCTCACTGCACATCATTGGTAAGTAATTTCTTCCGATTGCCATCTGGTCTGAGGGATTCTCTGTGATTTTGTTGAGTCCAGAAATATGGGTCCTGCCTCCAAGCCCCTGAAAACATGCCTGCCCTGGAGCAGAATTTCTAAAGATGGATAAGAGACTTGCTTCCTGCAAGTTTTATGGCTTTCAAGACTCTGGAAAATAAACTTGTTTATTTGCATCTGACAAACTACCTTCTATTAAAAGTAGCAGTAGTTATCAACATTGGTGGCAAATTAGAATTGAAACATAGCAAGATCTCTGCAAACACACAGCTATTTTATGATCATATAAATCATATAAATAAAGAAAAAAACAGCTCACATGGAGGAGTAGAAATTCGTATGTTCAGTTAAAGGAAGTCAGAAAAGACCTCTGAAGAAAAAATGCATACATACATCGATGAGATTCAACCCAATTTTTTGCATCAGAGAATTTTTTGTAATCAGAGGAAAAGGCAGTAAATCTTTTAACAGGGAAATGGAAGTAAAGCACCAATGTTTTCCTCACATTTTCTAATTTTTTAAAAATTCCTAATATATAATCCTAATGTTTTTCTATTTTAAACTATTCTGTTAGTAACCTTTATCGATATTTCCATGTTCTGTCTTCCACTGTGATAGTCCTAGTCATTAATAAAACAGCTTCCAACATGCACTAGTGTTTTCAGGCTTCAGCATACTACTTTAAAAGAGAACAGGCCAAGGGTAACAGCAGCCAGAAACAGAGTACCAGGACAATTGACCCTATTTAGCTTTGTGCTAGCAGTGTTCCTAGTAAATGTTCCCTCGGTCCAGAAAATGTAGATTGTTAATTTAGATTCTCCCAGGATCCACTGGAGAAGATTTTCAGTCGTTTTGGAACACAGAAACTCACAATGTGCACTCAGTATCAAAGCCCCCAGTTTAAGAAGATGTGTAGAATTAACTGCTCAGTCCATTCAAACAATTGAATCAGTTATCAGTTTAACCAACATCTGAGCAACATGTGACAGATAGCTCACACTTAGGACTAAAAGTCTCCTACACCTTTCAAGGTTTAGCTTAGGAAGACAGCTTTAATGGTGTGCCCTTGTCTTCCTTCCAAATTACTCTCTGTTCAATAAACTCCCAAAAGAAGGAGCAGTATAAAACCATATTTTAAAAAATTCAAGCCCTTCAAAACAATTAGATGAAAAATACAAATATTGAAATGTATCTGTGCTAACATGCTGCTTTTTAATTAGAGTCTCATATCATACATGGAGGGATTTTTGTAGTTTGGCATTTCACACTTAAAATGGGCATAAGAAAAACTGAGGGCTGTACAGGAATAACAGGGCAGTCACACAAAGCTCTAAATCACTTGGTGACATAGCGTTCAGAAACACTGCAGTAGCTTCAAATACAATTTAAACATGTTATTTTTATGTGTTACATTAGTATAATATATAGATAGCATGAAACTGTGTCAGGGGAGGTTCAGGTTGGATATCAGGAAACAGTTCTTCACCCAGGGGACGGAGGAGAGGTCAGGCACGACAAGTTCCCCAGGGAAGTGGTCATAACACCAAGCCTGACAGAGTTCAAGAGCAGTTTGGACAACGCTCTCAGGCACATGGTTGTGACTCTTGGGTGTCCTGTGTCAGGGATTGGACTTGATGATCCTTGTGGGTCCCTTACAACTCAAGAGATTCTAGGATTCTATATGCATGTAAGATGTATTTCATACAGCCACAATGACTTAGATAACAATGGACTCAAATTCTTCTCCAGAGAAAAAAAAAAGGGAAGGCTTCAGAGTGGAAAACTTTGGCTCTTAAAAATGCAAGGTAGGGACCATGGTGACAAGCAGCTTAACTGGAAAATCTGCTGTTGTGGCATGTCTGCAGTGCTTCCTCTGGAAAGATCAATAAGGGAAGTAGGTGAGACTAGGGAAGCTGTTTCAAAATATGCACTGCTTAAAGTGTTGAGACTGAAATGATGTCACGAGAGAGACTTACAGTTGCATGTTTTAAAGGGGATGTTGCAAAACTGAAAAGTGTGGAAAAAGCTCTAGTAGAGTTATCTGAAGGCTGGAAAAAATACAGTCCAACTAGAAACATTAAAACAACAACAATCTGATTACCATATAATACACAATAATGAGAAGAGTTTTGTTTCCAGAATGTGGAAACCTAAAACACTGGATATTTAAAAAAAAAAAAAAAAAAAAAAAAAAAAAAAAAAAAAAAAAGTTACAGTCTAATTCATTAATTCAGTGACAGTCAGTGTCCGGAAGGAAGTAAGGCAGATGGTCACTTAGGAAAATAGAACAAAAGCAAAGTGATTAAGCCATTGAGAAAAATATTAAGGGCTTGATGGACTGCTATTTCTTGAGGTATTTAATCTAATCCCAAAGCTTTTTTTGTGAGACACTATCTTTAAATACAGAAGACTCCCTGAAATGTGCTTTTCTGTTAACAGTGACAAAACTCATATACGTAGCCCACACCCTGCATGCAGCCTGCATCACTTTTCAGTAAATCGAGGTTCCAGAAGCTATAAAAGAGAAGTGCAGGGTATGTTCCACTATTTCCATTTGCTTACTGTCAATAAGATTGAAGCCCTTAAATCACTTGGATGCTGTGACAAGTTTCATAGCCATGGATTACGTTCCTGTCATCCCTATAAAATACCAAGGAGAGAACAAATACTCCAGACCAGAAGTCTGACAGCAGTCAGCTGAGCAAGTCAGACCTTGAGCTTTCATGAGGGACAACTTAACTAAATTTTGGGGTATTAAAAAGGGGGAGCTTTTTCCATTTTGAATTCATATCCATCAACTCTCTCTTTAAGTGACTAAGCTAAATTCTATGCATTGTGATCTAGGATAGAAAAAATAAAAGCAACATCATATTTCTTCATTCATCTATATTAAGAATTCTCTAGAGCAAGAATTAGATCCTTGTTCCAACACATAGAGTGTGTGTGCAGAAGAGTGAGATCCTCTTCAGACTCACATTTTTCTAAGAACTCTTTTTCCCTTCTTCAATATTTCTCCATATTGTCTCTAGTCCTATTGGCCTTAAAATAATTAAGGATTTTCAATGAAATCTTGAGTCTATTGCTTGGGATTTGTTTCTGATTTTTGGGAGGTAGTTGGGGTTTTTTTTAACTTGCTATATGACAGCTTGTGGTCAGTATTATGTCAACATTCCTTCCTTCTCCTTTTCCATTACAGTCTACTGTTTATACTATGAACCTGTAACCAAACAAATTCTGGTTGAGAATATTTAGATTAATTAAGAGAGAGTATTGGTTAAAAGCTTCCATTTATCATTCATATTTTATGTTTAAATAGTTCTTCCCAATCCTGTTTCACTATTTCTTGCATGGGAAACTTGGCTTTTTAAAGCAACAGGTGCATTTTTCATTGATTGTGATGAGAATTCAATGATTCAAAATAAAAAACCCTTTTGCTATAATCCTTTCCATCAGAAAAGCTAAGCTAAGGGAACCCTACCAAAAAGTGATGATGAATTAAATGCTGCAAAATGTTTACTTACAATACTGACAGACAGCAGGGATATTTTTACTTAAGACAGCACTGAACTTTGAACTTACCCCACCTGAATTCTCTTGGATGATTCCTCCCTTTGCATTTCCCAGTTAGAAGTTTGTGGTTTTCTCCACACTCATTCAGGAGGTCAAAGTTAGGGAGCATTGTGGTCCGTTCCCATTTTCTGCTTAAGCCCTTATGTGTAAGTAGGCCAAGTTTCATTATTCTGAGGTATTAATGTATCTAATAAAGGTGGGAGAGACCCATTGTCTGGCTTATCAGATTTACATCTCTGAAACACTCTGGGAACAAGAAGCAGCAAGTCTACATACACACCAAAAAAATGCCGTACTAATCCCTTCTTGAAATGCCCATTGTCTTCCTGAAGAAAACTATTTAGACTTGTTTCTGCCTGAAAATCTTAATAAACTGGCAGAGACTGGCACAAATGTGGTGTAACTGGCTCATGATGCTCTGTCTTTGGTCTATTTCAGCCAACTACAGTCAACCTGAGATAGCAGAACTGCACTCCAGGGAAGTAAAGCCCAATGGATACTTGAATCTTTCCTGTTCTTCCAGTGGAGGTTATCCAGAGCCCAAGGAGATGACTTGGCTGATTTCACATGAGAACATAACACACAGCAGTACAGCTCACATGGACATCTCACAGGATGCTGTGACAAAGCTGTACAATGTTACCAGCAAGCTGAATATCCCAGTTCCTACAAAGAGCCACACTAATATCAGCTGCTTGCTTCACCTTAGGGAGCAGCTGGGAAGCCTTGTCTCAGTCCCACTGGGCATAGGTGAGTGTCCATTTGCCCATTCCAATTTCTGCATGGGTAGGAGCAGGCAGTACTGCAGCACAGCTGATCACAGACAGCAGCATGGTCGAGCCAGGGAATAAACTCTAAGCAGAAGTTGGTTAAAAGGGTTGTATGCTCTCCATCCTGTTCACCACTGAACTTCCTCTCTTTTACACACGGGAAATCTTATTACAGCAAGGAGAGGGCACAGAGAAGGAATTGCTACTCAGTCCAGAGCACAGCCCTATTGATCCCCTCTCTGGAAGATGCTGCAGTAGCAACAAGGCAACCCAGGAGTCTGGATCAGGCAGCAACCAGTCTCTGGAGGTGACAGCTGTTGGGAGAGGTTGTCACTTCACAGACTCAGAGAACCGGTGAGATTGGAAGAGGCATCTGGAGATGATCTAGTTCAACCACTCTGCTCAAAGTAGGGTCAATAGGTAGCACAGTGCTTTATCCAGTTGAATTTTAAACACCTCCCAGGACAAAGACTCCACAACGTCTCTCAGAAAACTGTTCCAGAGTTTGACTACCCTGATAGTAAAAAAGGGATCTTTTGCTAGTTTAAACTGCTTGAGCTGCTATTCCTAATCATTCCTTAGAAAGAGGCAGAAGGCTAAACAGAAGAGTCTCATGGACACTATTTGGCTCACAAACTGCCAAATAGACTGTGCTGAGTTTAAGTGTAAAGACCATGAAACTTGGACTAATATTAGAAGCATTCCTAGTGGTTTTCATAACATTTGGCAGAATGAAGTGCACATTCCAAAATGACTATTTGGGGATTTTTCTTCTTTGAGATTACGTCTTTTCTCAGATGCCTCTTGCAAGAAGAAGCTGGGGACCTGAGTTCCATTATGACTTTACTGACAGATTATCTCAGGGTTCCACGTGGCTGATCCTTTCTTTAAACTAAAGCAGTATTTTATTTATCTTCTGGATCAGGAAAACTCCTTTTCACATGTTTTTCTTTGTAAGCTATGGCACATGAACATCAAAATAAAGGCAATTCCCACTTTGGTCATAAGTTCATTTGGCTTGCACGTGTCTCTTTTAGACAATGCTGAAGATGGAGAGCTGTGCTTCAATTAAAAGGAACAAGGAGCCAAGAGGGAATGGTAGCATTGCAGGAAAGCCTACCAGGGTAGAATAAACATGCACCCCACTACTGCAGATGTAAAAGAAATTTGCCACTTGTTCTGAAAAATTTCCACAGTGCAGTTTTCTTACTATAAATTTAGCGAAGTTATGAACACCAGGTAGGGCAAACTGTCTCTGATGTCTTTGCATTCTAGGACTTTTAAATACTATTAAAATACAATCCAGAAATCTTCTAATGTTTGTTCAGCTCTGCACATTGCTCATGAGTCTTGAAATGGTTATATTAGCTATAATGCTGCGTCTTTCTCTTCCCTCTTCAATTCTTCTCTCCTCCCTGGCTTTATGAAAATAGATACCTGATAAGCAGTGATGGTGGGTGAGAAACAAGGAACTCCACACAAACATAAGTTTTGTTTGGCAATAACTGAAGCTCTACCAGCTGCTAACTCTGCCCACCAAAACCTCAAAAACACAAAAACCAGAAAGAGAGGGAAAGTCCTTTGAATTCCCTGCTACTTTCACATCCCTTACAGCATGTCATTAGGCTTTGGCCATCATTTCCAACAGGCACCATGTAGTACCATGGTTGCTAAGTAGTAGCATGTTCTTCCAACTTGCATGGTAGCACAGAGCAGCACTGGCACAGTATTCCCTCAGAGGCCCTTGTATGAATTGAGTTACTGATCTTTCACATGTTACCCAAACCTCAGAAAGAGTGCTTTGCTTTACTGCTGTTGAAGTGACCAATGAGACCAGGTAGTTTCACTGCTTATTGGAAAGGGGAATAAAACAATGTGGATAGTGATTTACTGACACCATTAAAGCAAAAAGGATGTCAAGGGTCTCCACCTAAACTTCTATTTCATGTAACTTCGGGATAGAGCGTTTAAAGAAATTGTCACCAAATTAAATCTTTGCTGTGTGTATCTTCTCTGTTTTCTTATTCAGAAATACAAGAGAAAGAAATGGAGCAAGCAAAGATAAATTTCTTTGGCCCACTTATAGCTGTGGTTGTACTGATCACTTCTGCACTTCTTCTGGGCTTTGTGATATTAAAGAAGAACAGAAATACCTTGTCTACCAACCAGAGTAAGTTACTACTTGTCATTTAGCTCTACCATCCCTCAACTCACAAGCTTTACCCTTTCTAATTATCCCTTCACCTACTTTCAAGCTGCTGACAGAAAGTTAGGTTTCCCGTTGGACTTAAGCTAAACTTCCTATAGCAATTTAGTTCCTGTAACAACTTAGTCCAGCCTGCAGCAAGTCAAAGCATCTTTCTCCTGTCTCATCCTGGAATCCACCTCTCCCTCTCTTTACTGATCTGTAAGACAGGCATGGCACCAGCTTACCACCTTTTCCTGTAGTTTCATCCTTCCTTTTTTTTTTCTGGGTTTAGGATAGATTTGGCTCTTAAAATCATTGAACTATATAAATCTTTCTTGCCTATCACCACTTATAAGAGAGGTGGAGTTGGGGCAGGGACAAGAAGAACTTACATGAAGTGCACAGAAGGAACTCTGTCATGACAGAGTTGAACAGAGTATCAAGGAATTTCTCCACCACAAGGTGCCCACACACTGGGCTGAAAGAATCATCTTATACTGGGAACAGAATTTGATCTTGGCATTTCATTTCTCTATTTTGTTCTGAGACTAGTTCTCAGCAGTCCAGGTTATTCGGCACTGAATCATGCTGACATCAGAATCTATTTTCCTTGTAGCAAGAGGGAAATGCACTTCTCAGGCAGTCCTGTTTCTCTATACAGCCAAGGGTCCTGAGCCCCACCTTGTTCATTTCTCAAATTCTAAGTTAACCGGACATTTACTATCAACTCTTTTACAGCTCCTATTTTTCACATTTCTGTAAATCACATATTGATCTATTCTAGGTGTCAGTCTAGCAGTCTAGAAGCTATCCAGCTTGAAACTGAGGCCATCAGCCAGACTGCTGACTGGGAACCGCCTCTGCACACAGCAAAGCATGAGGTCCCATGCTTTTAGAGGTTCTGCCTGAACAAGAATCCTCCTCAGAAGCCCTACAGAAAAAAACATGCAACATTTTTGTGTGATGGCTGAAACTTACTGCTCAGCGTTCTCTGCTTTTTTTGCTCCAGAATGGTAGTAAATATGATGCTCTGCCTGTCTGCATGACTACATTTCTGTTGTATCTTTTATTATGCACTGTGACAATGTAAAATCCTGAGAGTCAATGGAGAAAGCAGAGCTGCATGGGCCACAGAATGTCTCAGAAATAGGAGTTAAGCCACAATCTGTAAATCATAACCATCACTGCAAACACGATCAGAAGTAGGCCATTACCCATAGAATCATAGAACCATGGAATCATAGAATGACTTGGGTTGGAAGGGACCTTGAAGGTCATCTAATTTCAAACATCCTGTCTAACCATGAGCCATAGATGCTTTTGGCAGAGCCACTGAGGCTTTGTACCAGCAACTTTCTTGTAAAGCTTCACATCAGAAAGAGGAACTTTGGGGCATTTCCCCACCTTCTGAGAAAAGTCATGGAATTCCTGTGAAACATCTGAAACTAGAAATAATCTAAAGGAAATACTTGCTTTAAACATAATTTGTGATTAACTTCATTTTTTTTTTAATATCATCCAAGCTTAATATACCCAGACAGTTAGTACCTCCACACTTTGTTCCTCTGTATTCTGACTGAGAGCTGTAACAGTTGTTCAGGTAGATGCAGAGATAGAAAATGATAGCATGAGGTATCATATGTGTGTATATCTAACCATACAAAATTAGGCTGAGCAGATAATGAAAAAATATTACATAAGTCATGTTCCTTTTTGGTTGATTATGTTCTCCCTTCTCCTAATTTTACTTCAAACCTTGATGATTGAGCAATTCATATACTGTGGTATGTTCAGCCATAGGAAGGAGTTTTATCTTTCAAAAAAGATCCTTTGTTTCACTCAAAATGTGTCAGTTCTCCAATCTTGAATGATCTCTGCACTTTATATTCTTCAACAGCACTGACATCTTTCAGAACGAAGAATGCAGCAGAACTGAGATAAAATTCTTCTGAGATCTTGATTGTGTTTGTAGGTCTGACACTTTCAGAAAGAGCAGCAACATTAGCATCATATTCTCAAGACAAATTTCAGCTCAGAGTTGCAGTCTGGGGACATAAATTCTCTACACTTGTTGGGTATTCTTATTTAACAGAAATATTCTTTTTTGTTAAATGATGTGAGTTGCTGGATTCCACCTCAATTTTTACTCCATTTTCAATTGTGTTAGAGAAATGCATGTCCTTTTGTGCTAGCCAAAGTATTTGGGAGTCAGTTTATTAAGTTATTACATTAATATTCCAAATATTTTCATTCAGATTAATATCATTCAAATGTTATTAGAATGTAAAGGTTTTAATTTTTTGTAAAAATTTGTACTTTCTAGCAAACTTATTTAATGATGGATTAAAACATATGTCTTTTTCTGTGTTGCTGTTTTTATTCTTCTTCCATTAAAGCCTCATGTTAGGGCATATCAACATTTGGTGTTCTCAGAGAGGAAACATTTCCAGAATTACTTCCTGGAAGCAAAGGAATAAAAAAGATATGGCTGCAATGGTACTGAGAATGGCACAACTGGAGGTTTTACATGTTCATTCATACATATGTACACATGATATGTACAACAGCAGCTGTAACTAGTGGAAAAGGCAACATGGTGGGTTAGGTTTATTCTTTGACAACTCCCATCCTTAATTTGTTCCTAATTGGTGAAGTTGTTTGTTTTCTCCCTTGCCATCCTTCTACTTTAGGCTGCCAGCCTTCTTCTATTAACTGTTCAATTTCTTTGCCTCCTCTATTCTTTTCCTTAAATCAAGTCTAATTCCTTCCTGCAGGTAAAGATCTAAGGGGAAAAAAGCAGATGGGCTTCAGGGAAAATCTTAATTTGTCTCTTTGTGTTGAAACACATGAATCCTCTGCACTAGCAGGAGTAATGAGCACAGTAGCAAGGCACAGGAAAACCATGGCTGATGTGCTGACATTTTTGTCCTCCATACAAACACATTCAGATTTCCAGATTTCCTTCATAAAAATGCATCCAGATTTCCAGGCTATCACCTCACACACTTCATTTCTTTCTTTGGCAGCTTTCAGTCAGTTAGTGACTCCACCAACGTGGCAAGCACATGAAAGAATGTACACCCACTATGTACCACAGCATGGAATAACTTCACTCAAAAACACCATTCATTCATTTTTAGGCAGAATATTTTGAATTTCAGAAAATACTAACAAAGAAATGGCAAAGGTGTTTCAAACTCACATCCAATGCCCTAATGTAAAATTCTGTTATCAGACTCAGAGTTGTGACAGATTGCTTCAGGTTCAGTGATTAACCAGCACTGAATCACCAAGTAGTTGAGACTGGAATGGATCTAGGAAGATTGTCCAGCTCTAGCCTCCTGCTTGAGCAGAGTCACCTGGAGCAAGTGATCCAGTTCTATGTCCAAGACAGTTTGCGAATATGTCCAAGGAGAGAGAGAGTCCACAGCATATCTGGGCAACCTGGTGCAGGGCTCAGTCACCCTTCACAGTAAAAAGGATTTCCTGGTGTTCAGAGAGAACCTCCTGTGTTTTAGCTTGGGCCTGTTGCCTTTGGGCCTGTCACTGGGCACCACTAAAAAGAGTCTGGCTCAGTCTCTTTTGCATCCTCCCTTCAGGCACTCGTGAGATCTCTCTGAGGCTTCTCTTTTCCAGGCTGAGCAGCCCCAATGTATTCAGCCTGTGCTCCGGGTGAGAGATGCTCCAGTTTAATCATCCTTGTAGTCCTTCACCGGACTTCCTGATATGTCCACGTCTCTCGCGTACTGGGAGGCCCAGAACTGGACACAGGACTCCAGATGGTGCCTCACCGGTGCTGATTAGAGGGGCAGGACCAGGTGCCTCAGCCTGCTGGCAGCGCTTTCCCTGACGCAGCCCGGGCACTGTTGGCCGCCTTTGCCACGAGGGCGCACTGCTGCCTCATCTTCAGCTTGTCCACTAGGCCATCCCCGTCCTTTTCCGCTCAGCTGCTTTCCGGATGGATTGCCCCAGCCTGTACCTGTGCATGGAGCTGTTCCTCCCAAGGTGCAGGACTTTGGATTTCCTTTGGATTTTTTTCGGAGGCTCCTCTTTGCTCATTTCCCCAGCCTCTTGAGACCCCTCTGGATGGCTGTCTGGGGTCCACTCCTCCAAGCCTTTTGTCATCTTTAAACTTGCTGAGTCCACACTTGCTCCCAGCATACAGGACATTAGTGAACAGGAAAGTCAGTTCTTTTTACTGAAAATTCCTTCATGCAATCCAGTGCTATCGCAAAACAATATTTCCCTATGGTTAACAAGTGATGGAACAGTGGACTGTTGCATTTCCAGAATATTCTACAGTTATTTCTGAAGAGATTGTTATTACTAAACCATGGCAGTTATGCCTTAGGGCATTTTTTCCTCTTTCGGGTGAATTATTTGCTACTGGATGTTACACTCAACCTTGAAAACACAGTAATTCTGCTAAAGAAATCTATCTATGTTTTGGGTTTATATTCTCTTTCTTCCCCCTTTCCAAACTCAGAAGGCAAAAAGCAAAATTAAATCTGTATATATATATTATATATATATATACATATATATATATATATATATATATATATATATATATATATATACACATGCACTGGAATGCCAGGCTGTCATAATTCATAACTAATCTCTCCTTAGTTTTCAGTCTTCTGCACTAGGAGGACCACCATCCTGGGAGAGGGAAGAATTTAAGCAAGACATGTTTTCTGATCTCAGGATGGACTGCCAGAAAGTTTTCAAGAGAAAAACTACCATTCAACAGGGGAGCTGGTGAAAGTTGAGAAAGATGAGAAATGGATGAGGACAGAGAAAGTGGTGTAAGGAGATGAGTGATACACCAGGCTGGCTTGCAAGAGGAAGTGCAAATGCATCAAGTGCAGAGCTGCTTCACAGACACCAGGAAAGCTGGGCAAGACATGCCACTAGCAAGGAAAGATTCTTGCTTTCTGGACAGAGATCCAGAAATTCAGAATATTCTTACAGACATTGACTTGTCATACCTCCTTACATACTTGTGAAATTTATGGCAGATATGCAAGCTCAAATTATCCTGCACTCAGTGTGTTCTGGATATTGAGACCAGCATATCTTTTGTCCATTGCTTTTGTTAATCTCTTAAAACAAAACCAAAAAAGCCTCATGAAAATAATAAAAATTATGGCCAGCCATATGTTTCTAATAAGCAATGCTTATTATTTCAGAAGGGCACAGACCTAGGAAAAAACTGGAAAGATGAGTTGAGAGTAGCTCAGATTGCAGTTACATAGCTATATGCACAGCTGGTGCACCATGTATATTGCCAGCCCTCTTTTCAAACATGTTTTTGATTTAACTTGTACAGGTGTGAAAATGGTACTATGGCACAGAAGAAATGGAGAGACCTTACTTCTTTACCTTGCACTGTCAAATGCACTACCATACACAGAAACATAGGTCATATTTTTTAAAAAGTTAAAATATTAGAATTGGAGAAGAAGTGAAAAAAGGTGATTAAGTCTCTAGAAAGCATGGAGGAGTTCATGGAGTACAACCCATGCAGGTGATGAAGAAAATGGAGAAAGTATCTCATGAATCTGTCCAGTATTCCAGCACTTGAAATGACTGATTATATAAGGAAGGTGTGAAAGATCCTTCCTGCTATGTGACTGCTTACTGGGGAGCCCAGAACTGGACACAGAGATGTGGTCTCACCAGTGCTGAGTGGGGGAAGAACAACCCTCCTAATTCACTCCAGAATACCATTAGCTTTCTTTGTCACTTACATTCAGCTTGGTGTCCACCAGGACTATTTCTGCAAAGCTGCTTTCCAGCTTGTCCTCTCCCAGATGTGCTGCTGCATGGAAAGGAGACAAAGAAGTTGAGTTGAAAGAGTCAGAATAATCATGTTTCTTGAACATACACAAAAGATCCAGCATATAATATGTACTGTGGAATAGAAATGGACTCATTTAACAAAATATGAGGGGGAAAACAAATTATGACACCTAGCAAGAGATTCTGTGTGGAAAGAAAAGCCAAGACAAAGCCAAGGAAAGAAAAAAAGATGCTTGGTGTCCTATTCCTTTATCACTAGATAGTTTCTTGAAAGAATTATGGGTAGCCACAGCTTCTATTTCTCAAGTTGCCTATGGCAACAGAGCATATTGTGAGCGAGGTAGAAGCCTTTCCTTGTAAATCAGACATCCAGAAGCAGAGGATCTTAAAACTGTGAGATATTCTTTCTTCAGAGATTTTTCTTTCTGTGCCTGAGCTATTGTGCAAGATCACTGTCCAATTACTGTTTGGAGAGGGACAGAGTGAAGGTTAGACTGGATTGGATTGGATTGGATTGGATTGGATTGGATTGGATTGGATTTGCTGAAACTGGCAGAATTATGCTGAGGAATAACAGGACATATGGCCAGTTATCTTTGTCCAGCTGTATTGGAAAAGATATCTAAAATAATGAACCCCTCAGTAACAACTTATTCCTTCTGCTTTAAGTCAATGAGAATTTTTTAGAGCTTATACTTAAAAGGTAAAGGTATTGCTTAGGAACTTCGAACTCATGGGAAAGTGGGCTAGAAGTGCTCAGGAGTGAAAACTATTTTGCAGACCTAAGCCTTTACAGAAATTCAATTAGACTTTTAAGAAGGTGGTTTTTTGGTTTTTTTAATTGGGTCAGTGGTTAAGTCCCTCAGTATTACATATGCACCCAGAGCAGAAAGTGTATAAAAGCAACTCAGTACAGGAACATAGAAAGTTTATCAATGAAAATACAAAAACGCTTGATCAGCATAAGACAGTGAAACATCAAACCCCAGCTTCCCTTAAAGAGATGCAAAGCAGCCGTTTGATCCCAGAACACACAGTTAGGAACCATGGCACACATTTATCTTCTCATATCAGTTTTACCGCTCCTAAGCTTCCTCTCACTGGCAAAAAAGTAAGTGGAAGTCTGGATTCAAGGGTATCACATTCCAGACACCCACCAACAGAGGAATTTCAGGGTGCTGACTGTATCTGCCCACCCTAAACCCCACCACAAACACCTGCAGTGGCTGTACACCGCAGAGGGAAAACGTAGTTATGTCTTATGATGACGGTCCCCAGTCAGACCATTGGGCTTGGGTCTTTATTTCACCTTTCTCCTCCTTTTTCCTTCCAGCAGCCCCCACAGACCCCGAGCTGGCCTGGCGTCTCCCCCCGCCCCCGCCTCCCTCCCCAAACTCCCTGAGGCAGAGAGCACGGCTTGAACTGACATCCTGGGACCCTCTGGGTTCCACATCAATTGCACTCGAATTCCATATCAATTTTATTACTTAAAAGCCGAGGCTGCGCACCGGCACCGCGGGCTGAGGCGCGAGGTCCCCCTGCCGGCTCCGGAGGCCGCTCCCTCGGCCCGGCGGCCCCGGGGCCGTGCGGAGGCTGCGAGGGGCTGTGAGGGGAGTGTGAGGGGCTGTGAGAGGCTGTGCAGGGCTGTGAGGGG
>VZSR01001342.1:6133364-6247093 GCA_013398615.1 Brachypodius melanocephalos
GCGGAATGTGAGGGGAATGTGGGGGGCTGTGAGGGGAATGTGAGGGGCTGTGAAGGGCTGTGAGGAGCTGTGAGGGGGTTGTGAGGGGAATGTGAGGGGAATGTGAGGGGCCATGAGGGTCTGAGAGGGGCTGTGAGGGGAATGTGAGGAGCTTTGAGGGGGCTGTGAGGGGAATCTGAGGGGCTCCAAGGGGCTCTGAGGGGGTGCTGCCATCAGGGCGTGCTGAGGGAGAGCTGTGGGGTCACAGCGCCCAGGGCTGGAAGCGGCACCAGGAGAGTTCCAGTTCTCCCTCACACTTCCAATGGGGTCAGCACTGAGGCTAGATTGGGCTGCCCAGGGCCGTGCCCTGCCAGGTCTTGTAAACAGAATTACGGAATCACAGAATCAATAAGGTTGGAAAAGATTTCTGGGATCGCCAAATCCAACCTTTGACCGAACACCACCCCATCAACCAGACCAAAGCACTGTGTGCCACATCCAGTCTTTCCTTAAACATCTCCAGGGACAGTGACTCCACCACCTCCTTGGGCAGCCCATTCCAATGTTTAAACCACCCTCTCTGGGAAGAAATTCCTCCTGATGTCCATCCTAAACTGCTTCCACTAGAGCTTGAGACTACATCCTCTCCTGTCACTAGTTGCCTGAGAGAGGAGACCAACACTGCATCTGGCTACAACCTCCTTTCAGGTAGCTGTAGAGAGCAGAAAGCTCTCCCTCGAGACACCTTTTTTTCAGGCTAAACACCCTCAGCTCCCTTAGCCGCTCCTCATAGGATTTACTTGCCTGATCTTTCCACAGTTTTTTTGCCCTTCTCTGAACTCAAGGATGAAAATGGCACACACTTCCAGGAGTACTTGTTTGCTATATTGCTTGAGTGTCCCCCTAGAGAAAAATTGTTACCTCACACAAAGCTTGAGCTGCTCTTCTTTCAGGTTCTGGCTGCCATCTCTGATCCTCTCACCATGCACCACTGTGAACAGCCTGGCTCCATCCTCTCAATAACCTCCTTCTGGTTGTTGGAAAGATGCCATTTGGTATCTCTTCTCCAGGCCAAACAGAGAGAGCTCCCGTGGCCTCTCCTCATAGTGCAAGTGCTCCAGTCCCATCACCACCCAACTTGCATTAATTTATCTATGTCTTTCGTGAATTGGGGAACCCAGGAGTGGACACGCTATTCTAGAGGTGGTGTAAGAAGTGCTGAGCAAAAAATCAGTAGTGTTACACCCCTCACAAAATCTACTGGCAATGCTGCTGTCAATACAGCCCTAGCTACCATCAGCCTTGTTTGCTGCCACTCTTCTGTCATGAGCTACTTGGGCAGAAGTCCTCTCACCAGCATCTTTCCCTTTCCATCTTTCCCCCAGAGCAGCTACAGCATGTCCTTTGGGACATGAGGTATCGAGAGTCTACGCATTCACTCTGCTGGTGTTTAATGTTGCACTGTAGTTTTCTTGTCACATCTCCCCCTCCACTCAGGCCTGCCTCATGATCAAACCCACAAGTCTAGCCCACTCTCAACAAATTCTTTGCAATTTGCTCCATTCTCATTCTGGGAAATTTTCATGTAAAGCTGGAAGAAAATACAGGGAAAAGGAGAATTATTCACGTGAACAGAACTCTGAGGCAGTCGAGGCAAAGACAATGTGGGACAAGAAGACTGAGGTTTAGAAAAGAGAGGAAATTAATTATAATGTGTGTTTGAAAGTCTAAAGCTATTCAGACAACTGAATGCAACAGGAAGAATTGAATTCATCCAGACAAATGAGAATATGGATGATAGCACATCAGAGACAGGGACAGAGACTCTCTAAGGGGAGAATTTCCTATTTAATGAAACTTGCAAACCGTGCAGGTGAAAATTGCAGCTGATAGCAGTTTTCCTCTCAGAGAAATCGTTAGGAATTTAAAGTATATTCTTTAAAGGGAAATTATAAAAACAAGTATTTGTAAAACCTTGAAAAAATCTAACCAAAGCATGTCATTTCAATAGTGACAGTACAGTACAATCCAAACAAAATTGGGAACAGAATGAGAACCAAAGACAATCTTTGCAAATTGTTTTCAGCATTTCCAAGAGAAATTTAAAAATCTGTTGAAAGTTTCTCTTCAAATACCAGAGGCTTTCCTGCACTGAATTTTCTTTATGGGCTGATTTCAACTAACCTAAAGAGAAGCACTGGGAGACTTGATCTACCAGTGAATAAAGAGACCTGATAATTTTGGTTATCAAACACAGGTCATTAGACAATGTATTAATATAAGTATATGGTGGGGTTTAAGCTCCATAGTACTGTACAACTCCATTGTGTATACTCATCTCCATCAGCTGTTTCCTAAATGTTTTATTGGTGTAAATAAGTACAATTTCAGAAACAAGTAACAATATGAAAAGAAAGTAATACCACTAAAAGAAGGAATGTCAGGCAATAAAAGACCATGTCAGACAAGAAATCGCCATCAGACAGAACTGTGAGAAACCAAGAGGAGTAGTGCCAATCCTTTCCATTTACACTTACACTTCATACTCCTAAGACATGGGAATCCATTTTTTTACATGCCCCTGGCAATTCCCAAGCATTTAAATGAGCTGAAAATGAACTCTAAGGGGAAGGCTCCAGCATCACAGTTATTACACACCCACAGTGACTCCCCCTATCCAATGTGGAGTGTTGCTGTCAAAAGTGTTAAGCTGGGTAGGGCTGTCATAATGACATTTTGCAAAGTGTTCTTTGCTGCATTTCTTGGTGAGTTTAGCATCTTGAGGTGTAAGATAGTGTTATCATGTCCTCACATGATAACACTATGTTACAGTGCACGAGCAAAGGAGATGAAGGAAGAAGTCCCGTGATTGTGGATTTTTAGCAGCCAATTTTTAGCTTGCCCTCAGCATTTTAGGAGGAAAGCTGTGGAGCACATGGGACTTAAAGACTTGGAAACATTGCCATAATTATTTATTGGCTTTATATAAAAATGTTACTGATCTTCTCTGAGACACTTTGTGTATATTCCTGCTCTGTCTGTACAAGCAATATTAACAGAAGTTTTTGCCTCGATAAGATTTGAAAAACACTTAAAACCCCTACTCCTTTTACCTCTCTCCCTCTCACATGTGCAGGAAAGAGGGGAAAAAAAAAAAGAAACAAATAAAAAGGAGGGTCTCACCCATCTAGTTGTGGCAGCAGCTCTGCATGTTCCAGTAATACACAATACTCTGGAAGAAAGCCATCATTTATCACTTGAGTTGTTGCAGTTGATACCTTGATTGTAGTAGGAGCATATTTTTTCTAATTTTCACTATAAATATCTGAATAATTTGGAGTAAAATAACAATCTCTGTGCTGATCTTGCCAGCTCTTAGGTCTCTTGAGCTCAGAAACAAATCATTGGGCCCTTTGTGGATGGAGAAAACATTACCTGAAATGCAAATTGCACAAGAAGCTAAAAAATATATGCAGGAAAATCATGCAGAGAAGTACTACTCCTGATTCAAATGAAGTCCTTAAAAAGTCCCTAATAAGTCTGCCAACAAATATAGTATATTGGACAGCAGGCAACTGCAATGGGTCTTCGCCTTTCTTTCTCTTCCAGATGATGTAAATACAAGCAAAATGTGAAAAGATGAAGAAGACAGCAGATCACCACAGGCTTCTGAGCACCAGTTTGGTAAACCTAGATTTTAGTGCATTAGGACCTTCAAAGTAGTTTGATGAGAAAAAAAATCAGAAAAATATTCTTTGTGTACAATGGTAATACTGCTTCTCAGCATTCAGTGGGAAGATGCACTGCTTTTATTTTAAGAAAGTAGTTCAATATAGCTGGTAAAAATGCAGTTTCAGGAAGAAGTGAGCTAGATTTCACACATAATAGAGAACACAGATTGTTCTGACCTGTGTGCCCAGTGGTCTTCTTCTCTCAGTGGTTAAAAATGCCTGTTTTAAAGAGGAACAAGCTTACTTTATTCCTCCTTCTGAGAGCAGGGAGCAGCTGATGTGATTAAGCAGGTGAGTGATAGAGCTGCTCTTGACTGATCTGAAGAAGACCTGTGAGAAGAGGTAAAATTGTGGAACTTTGAACTAGAAAATACAACGGGCCCTGGAAACAATCCTGCCTGAACCATGCTGGCTGGGCATTAGAAGAAACATCACAGGCTCCTCTTTCTGGTAAGTACACACAAACCAGTAAAAGGAGGTGAACTTACCTGTGTCTGTTTGCATATTTGGAAATGTGAGTGTTCTGTGCTTTTTTACACATGAAAAAGATGTTCAAAGCTTCATTCTGTTCAGCAATTTCTACAGCAGAGAGCTAGGTACAATTGATTTCAGCAAAAGAGAAGTTGTTGCCATGTTAGTCATCCAGCCTGATGTAAAATTAAACAAGGGGGAATTCTTTTTAAACTAAGTAAAAATTCTTGATTCGTAAACTAAAGGAGGAATCTGCCACTTTAAGTCATAGGAAAAAGAATTGCAGGCTCATCCTCTACAGTGTCCCTGATGAGAGTGAAAACCAAGTCCCTGGTGGCGCTGACCTCTGCTACAGTAACACATTCCAAGGATGAGCTGCAATGGAGTCTCATACACAAGGAAATGCACCTGGGAGATTGCTACCTTCGGTGAGGGAGCCATATCAAGGCTCTAGTTCTCTGTGTGTCACATTTATTCTGTGTAGGACTAACTCACTACTGAAATATCTGAGAACCACAGCAATTTTTAACATTGCCTATAGGGAAATGGTCGAAATGAAATTAGAAGGATGGCTGACTAGTTGAAAATTCCAAGATTATTTTCTGCATTTGAAAGTAGATAGGAAAAAATGAAATGGCTGTTTTCATTAGCTATAATCTGATTTATAATCTGGCATAAATGAAACATTTCAGCAATAAAGAAAGCCTGGAATTGAAATAATGGAGCTAAATGGTTCCAAAGAAAAGCTGAGAAAACACTAACTTTGAAACACTGAAACAGAAAAAGCTGACTTAGAGAGGATATCTGTGAATATCCTGGTATCTTTGTAGCACTGAGGTTTATGTCAGGGGAGATACAGAAATTGGCATTGGAGTTATCTAAACATTTAGGTGCTTTATTTGTCAGCATCACTATAATATACAATTATTGTACATACAATTATCTTGTGTATTTCCCAAGAGAAGCAGAGAAGTACTGCCGCACTGCAAGAGAACTGAAGCACAGAATTAAACAATTTGACCAAAGTCATTCAGGAAAGTTGTGAAAAAGCAAGGTACGGAATCTGATCTCCTGAGAATCACTCCACTGTCTGATCCATAAGGCCATTCTTCCTTGTTGAGCCAACTGCTCAACAACTGATCTCAGACAGTGCATTCCACTTTTCCAACAGGAAATCGCCATTCTGGGCTTTGCTTGAACCGGGTTTAAAAAGGATGTGCTTGTTTCTGAGTGACATTGGACAATAAGCATGCTTAGAACCTGGGCAGACTTCAATCTGCAAGGGAAAAACAGCACAGTGGAGGAAACAAGTCAAGTCAGAGGTTTGCAAATAGCAGTTTGACAAATGTGGACTAAAGGAAGCATTGGTTTATTGGTTTAATTACCCCACATTCTTGTCAGAATATGCTTTTGCACTGTCCAAAGCAAATATACCTGCTTGTCATTCATCCAAGTGAATACACTTAATCTTTTATTACTTTGTTTCTTAAACCAGCTTTTGGCATTTCCATGGCTCCTGAATCCTAATATATTGTACATGTGCAATCAGTACACAGCGTTAATAGATTTTCCATAATAATCTTTTTATAGTTGTTCACTTCCCAGACACCCAAGGAAATGCATCACATCTGCAATACAGTGCAGAGACAGCTAGTGGGAAGTGCCAGGAAGCTGGCAGCAGGCAGTAGGGATCAACTTCCAAACCAGACCAGGAATTTTTGAGTTTTACCATGCTGGGGACCATATAGCAATAGACACATTTCCTTGCAAATTATTTCGTGTCTCATTTGCAGGCCACAGAGAACAAACTTTATTGTGTGCTTATCCATGTGACTAATTAATGCCTTCAGTAATTCCAGCCTCTGTTAAAAAAAAAAAATAAAAGCCCTCATGTTATCATCTCGTCATCTTACTTGGTCAGGCCTTGTACTCAGAATACCTGCATCAGTACCTTTTTTTCTGTGCTGGTCTTGCTGACCTGCACCTTTTAACAGCTGTTGATAAAAAGCTGGTTAACACCAGGTGATGATATGTTTGTTACTGAGAAGCAGCATGGGCTCCCAGACCCCCGCACGAGGAGTTTTGCATTGCTTTTGAACACAGCACCTCTTTAAAGTCTTCATGGCTTTTCCGAAGTAATATTGTTTATTAGGAAAAGCCAGTTCTTTGAAACCAGCCCTGCTGGTGAGAAAGTGCAGGTTTTTATTAATTGATTCAGTAAAATCTGGGGAAGAAATTATGTGGTTATGCTACCTGAATTTAGTATTTTCAAAATTAGACATTTTTTTCTAATGGAATACCTTTTGGTTTCCAACACTTATGTTTTAAAAGGTTTAAAATATTCAGAAGTTCAGATGGAAAAAGTGGTTTTCGAAATCAGTGTAACAATATTTCAAATCTCCCCTATTATTTTTCCCCTACAGAATTTCCATACACTATTTTTGGTAAGCTTAGGGTCTTTGTGACACTTCAGGAAGAAGAGATACTTCAAAATCAGACCTTCACAGAATCCAAACCTGCTTCAGACTTCTCTGTAAACTGCCTACCCAGATACTGCAAATCAGGCACTCTTCTAAAGTGGTCCTTACTAAGGCCTTTGCCAACAACTTTGCCTATTTTCTGAACATCTGCTTGTGTTTAGGGTGGTCCATTTAAAATCACAGACATCTGGCAACAGGAATACATTCCATCATGCCCTTTCCTCTAGATCACTTTGGTACTCTAGGTGTTATTCAGAATTTCTAGATTAAAGAAACAACCACTTCATATTTCAATTCCAGGATCTATAGAACTGTAAGAACAATCTGTTCTATCTGTTCAGTATTGTGCTATTTCTAGTTTCATTCTTGGTTGATGAGGGCAAGTGAAGAGGTATGTAATCACTTAAAAACATAAATCAAATCTGAACTTGGAGCACTGATGTTTAGTAGACACATGAACAAAACATGGACAAAACATGCCTAGGACTGCTGTTGTCAAGCTCTGTATCCAGAAAATAATTTCTTTGATACTGGCAGCGGCATCAGTACCCCAATGTGCGCTGTCCCAGGTGGAGAGTTGATACTTAGGGCTCAGGACAAAATCAGAGCCTGCAGGAAGGCTGATATTTCAGCAACAGTGCTGCTGCTTTTTCTAAAGGTGTGTGTTTCAGTATGTGTGCTCTTACAAAGGTGGGCAAGGTAGAGGTAGAAGTATCTTTTCATTCATTAGAACAGAAGACTGAGTGTTGAGTCTTTAAAAATAGGAATAATAATAACAATATTTCACTACCTGCATAGGCATCAGTCTTCCCTTTGGTTAAATCACAGTATGAAGTAATCCTTTTATAGTCCTTTGGAAATTTTGTCTTTTGATAGACTTAAGGAAGGGTTAGCCTGGTAATAAACACACCACTAAAGAATTATTTGGCCCTTTTAAAAATAAAATCCTTGATGTTGTAAAAGCAAGGTCCACAGAGAAAGACACAGTCTCTGCTTTTGCCAACCCTTACTTTCTGGTTGCATGACTTGACTTTGCACCTCAACTCTCTGTACATTAGTGTCCCTGTTTGTTAGATAAGGTAATGGTCCCCAGAGTTAGGAAAACGCTTTAGCATCCCTAGACAAAAGGAGAGGTACTGTGGAAGCACAAAGAACTGTTTACATGAGTTAAAAAATAACTTTTAACCTTTGATCTTGAAGATCTATTTCATGTGTGCACCATATGCTCAAAGGCCTGACAGCTTCAGCTTCACCTTTTTTCTGTGGATGCACTCTTTGACTTCACAGCCCTTATGCTTTTAGCTTGATGGCATCCAAGATGTTTCTCAGCAATCATATTCTGCCAGCAACACACATTCTTTGCTTCTCAGGATCTGGGAAATTTGTTGCATTCCTCTCTTTTCCACACTGCTCCTTGGAGAAGTTAACCTCTGAAGAAACCCAAGCAAACAAACAGAAATCCCACAAGCATAAGGGATTTGCAGCATGTTGAAAATGGATAGGGGTGGAAAAACAACTCTGTAGTTGTCAGCTGAACCTGATCCAAACAAGCTGATCAAAGATGATAACTCGACTTTGTTTTGTGCAAAAAGATCTTTGTTTATACATCGGGTGCACAACAAGGGGAAAACATTAGCAACATTGAAGTAGCTGGCCTGAAATGCAAAATGTGATTGCTAGAAGAGAGGAGCAGCAGCCTGCAGAAGAAATTCAATTTTTGCAGGGCTTCTGGTGACAAAGGAAATGTTATGGAATGTGTAAGGTTTATTTCAGGGCAGGTATTTTTTAACTGATACCTTGCCTCTAATATTTAATTTAGGGAATGTTTTGTGTGTGCAAAAGGGGCAGGAATAGAAACAGGCATGGCCATGAACACCTTATTTGTATTATGACCATGATAAAAGTGTTTTTAAAAAGAAACTGCTTGCCCAGGCCAAAAGGTCACAAAGAGAATATTAACAAGGGAAAGGTAGGAAACAAGACAGCAGCCTTGCAGCGAAAACTGAGCTAAGCCACCTGAAAGTGCAGGAGCAGGAGAGGAAAAGGCAGGTTCTGTCCCCACTCTCCTAGTATCTTGCCTTTCCTGTCCAGCAGTCAACTAGCAATCACAACACTCAGCACTGTCTCACTGATGACTTGATCTCACAGCCTAATGCATCCAGGCCTCCTCTCCACCTTTCCTTCCCTGGTTCCAGGCTGCCTATGCAGGTGAGAGCAGCCACTTTCAGTTGTACTAAAGGTCCACTTAGGAAGGCAGCATACTGCCCCTGCAGACCAGTGACAAGTGCTGAGGGAGGGAGTAAATGAACAGTCCAAATGTAGTTCAACTGTATCCCAGGTTAAAAAATCCACCAGCTCTAGTCCTCCCTGAAAGCCAAAGCAGTCCCGAGGAAGGCATTGAAATGGCAAATTTATCTTTTGCTTTTTCCAACACATTCATGGTTTTTCAGACCTCTGCCATAACATACCTCAGCTGCCTCATTTCCAAGCTGAACAGTATATTTAATGTCTGGCTATACATAAGCTATTCCAGTTCACTGATAATCCTTATTCTTTTGTACGTCTTCTAGTTCCAGTATATCCAGTTTTCAGTGGGAAAGACCAGAGCTCAGGACAGCATTCAAGATGTGGACATGACAGGCTTTTAATCTTCACATGGCATCTCCTAACCTACCACATTCAACAAGAAGCTAAAAGGTAAACAGCTGGTAGCTGAGATGCAAGAAGTTGTAATCACTGTAAGTCCTCTTGGACTGCATAAGTACTTCTAAAAACAAAGAGTAAAATAAATAAAAACAACCACCATTAAAATAAAAAGAAGAAAGAAGCCAATGCAAATTACAAAATTTTTGCCATTGCCCAAAACAAACCAACAGCAGAAAAGTAAGTTTGAAGAATGTTACTAACACCAAGCTACAGTGCCAAATGTTGTCTCCTGTCTTACAAAATGATGGATGATGGGTTTATTTCAAACTCCAAGCAAAATAAATTGGATTCTGGGAAAAGTTAAAAAATTAATAACTACAATATTTTCTGAGGGCTGAAAGTGCTACTAGAAAAGCAAACAACTCAAAGCAAGCATAAAGACTAAAAGAAGGAAAACAGTGAACGCAGTAAGCGTGACAACTACTCATGGAGGACTATGTAGCAACCAACATAAAGAAAAATACAGAATACTAATATTTTGACTCTGGAACACTTAGAATAGTTTCAGGAAACCTCAAGAAACAGAGGGATACTTTCAGGCTACTTTTTATAGCTATTTCTCCTGGTACTGGCAGATTCCCTTTCCTCCTATCCAGTCTCTTTAGTCATGGTGATGTTTGTGGGTCTGTATAAGAGACAGGACCAAGTTAAAAGCATACATATTTTTAATTTTGACTCTTTAAGCAGATCTATTTTCCAGTTTCCTGTCCACCTCCACAGTCAACCACGCACAATAAAGAGGGGTAAATGAGTGTTTGGATCTGAGGGAGGCAAACAGGTATCCCTTAACCCTGTGGCTCTGCTAGGAGGATTTGTTTGGAGCCATAGCTTCAGATTTAACCAGTGATAAATTATATTCTTCTAAGCATCCTGTTAGGCTCTTTCTTTTTGATAAAAATCCAGAACTATTGGGATCAAGTCCCTTTGTTGAATTTCAACAGCGACTTAGTTATTGAATCAGCCACCAGGCAGAGGAGTGGGTGTGCCTGTGGAATCAGTCAGATAAACTGGCCAGTCACTGGACAGATAATGAGGTAAACAAGATTGTACCAAGATTTATTACAGACAATTAGACCAAGTCACAGCTGGTAAGGTGGAAAGGTTTACTAATACCTAGTACTAAAAGCCTATGGAATAAATCAATGCCCAGCAGGACAGAGACTGTTTGTTTGCAGAGTTCCTCATTCTTGTAACTATCTGCAACTTATTTCTGCAATACTGAATGAGGATATTAATTCAAGTGAGTCGATTCCTATGTACAAATGAGAGGCAATACATAAACAAACGTGGTTTTGGAGCAAAGAGCTTTCCAAGAAGCGAAAAATACTTCCTTTAGTTGAGGCATCTTATCACGGAAACTATTAAGACTGACATAGAAAAAAATGTAGTAGGACATATAGCTAAACATGATTACCTCTTTTTCCCTTGTTCTTCAAACACGATGTCAATATTGACCAAAACATGAGTATTTAAAAGCCAGCCAGAAATTTCTCATCATCTATAAAACCTTGAAGACTCACTCTACCCAAGAAGCACATTCTAAAGCACAGTAAGTGTGGGAAAGGGTATGACAAAAAGTAGGTACAATACAATAGCAACACTTGAAATTACTTTTTATGCTTTTAAAAAGAAACACAATGTACTTTCTAATCTACATTTTAGATGTCATATCATCCCATTAGCAACTGTGACACAGAAGACAAGAGGAATTAATTATTTCCTCTCTTTAATGAGTAGATTTATTCAGTAATGGCAGAATAGTGCCTGTGACCATTTCGTAGGAAAGCAGAGGTGGTTAATCAGAGCTTCATTAGGACTGATGATGAAACAATACTGTAATGAAAGTATAAATTCAGTGGCTGGGATATTATAAAGACAGAAGCGTTGTGAACATATAGTTTGAATTCCTCTATAATAGAGACTGTTGGATTTGGTATTAGTGTCCTAACTACTAAAAAATATACAGTTTTAAATAGAAAGTATTTTGCATAAGTAATTGTTGGTAATTGTTCTGACAACCATGTGTCAGCAATATTACCAAATTTACTTGATTTCAAGACTGAATTTGCATAAATTCAGATTCCAATAAGTGTGTCTTGCTGGACTAGGTATCTGGGTGCAAATGCAGGCGAATGGGTGTCTCTCCATATCTGAGGAGTTGAGCGCTTACCCATCTCATTCTCCTCAGCTTGGAACATTAAACAGGAAAAGTTATTTACTTTTTTCCTTTTAGTACCAGAAATCTGACTTTGACTTTGAAACTGAACTCCATTTACCACTTTGCCCACCACCATGTTGGTACTGAATGGCTGTGATAAACTCACACCTCCATCTTCCTTTTCATAAACTAAACAAATCTGTCTCTTTCAAATTTTCACTGAGGCTTTTTTTCCCAAATCTTTCATCATTCTTATGTCCTTTTTCTTGCTCATCTCAAGTTTTAAGGCCATCTGTCTTAAAGTAAGAACACTTGCACTTGAGACAACATTCCATCTGTTGCCACAGTAGTGCAAATCAGAGGCAGAAGATCCCCAGTTTACAAATTAACACTTTTCTGGGATGCATTGTTTGGGTGAACCTGATGACCACCTACATGTCCATTGAGATGTCCAAGTGCTTTCATTGCAGTTGAGGCCTAAACCTTAATGAATACATACACAAATGTCAGTATGTGTGAATTTCTTATTGTCTCATTTCTCACTCAACATCAGCTAAAGTGGTTAGATTGTTGTGAATGAGTAGAAGTGCAGAGTGAAGACTAGTGACATTTTGTGTGAATCTAAAAAGATGTAGAGAACTACATTAATCTTGTATTTAAGATTTTTTTTCATTCAAATTTTAAGATCCTGGCTGAAGTTTGGGAGCAAATATTGCCACATGCTGACTCTACTGCACAGAGAACCTTCAGAGAGCTGTTCAGTCAGATCTTTTGATGGGGCCTTACACTTTGAGTGACCTCCTGTCATGTGTCATACAGTAAGTATCCCAAAGGATCTTCTTTACATCACTGCTCACTCCACCAATTCTTCATGTCTATTGTTATTAGATAACAATAGGAGATAGTAACTAATTTGTAGAAAGGCAGATCCCTGTGATTTATGCAAAACAGTGCATTAGCATTCAGTCTTTACTAGAGTAAAAACTTCGACTCACAAAGATTGTAGAGAAAAATAGCTATTAATTTTCATCATCAAGAATAATTAACTATGGCAGCAGCTGAACTTAATATTCATCTCAGTTAATGTTTGTCAAGGCATATAGTACCTGAACTGACCAAAATCAAAACAAAACCCACATCCAGCCAATCTGTCAAAATCTGCTCACATCTGCAATCACATGAAACAGCGCTAACTGTTTGAACAAATCACATCTTAAGATTATAGTTAATGTGTGAGGTAATTAAGATTCTTCTGTTCTTAGAAGGCTGTTTATTATTCAAAGTGCAAATTCTCTGGGAATGCTACAGTTTTGGGGCTGATAGTATGTGCCACTCAAAAATGGAACAGAAATTACAAGAGAAAGGAGCTGGGACAGTATCCCAAAAAAGCAAGCATATATACATATGGCTAGAAATCTGGCTGAAATGCAGCACTTCTGTAACTCATTCTCTTGATAGAAGAGCAGCAGAATAAGAAGGATGGGAGCTAAGGAGCTGTGGAAAACACGAGAGAAGATCAAGAGGCTTCCCAGGAGTAAATGAGCACTTACAGGTCACCTTGAAAATTTGCAGTATGTACATATAGGTGCTCCAAAAGCCCTTCTAAATACATGAGGGAAAATGCTCCTGAAACTTCAAAAAGTCTTCTGATTTCAATGTACTTCTGATTTCTGTGGTTGTTTTTAATCCTACAGTATTACTTTTGCTTGGGTTAACTGTGTGAAGAGATGTTTGGAAGCCTCCTCTGAGGGCAGCTTTGATGGTTTTCCATCCCAACATTTCACTAACTGCAGACTAACACAAAGGGAATAACATTTACAGACCTGCAGACTTAATCATCACTATTTCCTCAGGCTGATGTGCTGCTTTTGTGCTTCAGCCTAAGGTAAAAGGGACAGGGCAATGTATGCAAGATTTTTTCTGTAGCTGACCTGAACCAAATGATGGAATTACAGAGAGGAAATAAAGATGTGAAAATAAAGGAAAACTGACAGAACTAACATCAGAAGAAAAAAACCAACCAAACAAAAAACCACCAAACAACAACAAAACAAGCAAAACAAAATTGACCAAAGAAAGATCAGAGAATATAGAAGAACCCTGATTGAGAAGAGCAGACAGCCAGACACTAGTAAATTTTGCCTTCAGTTCAGTTATTGTGCTCATGCTGGAAAGCTTCATCCTCAGTGGCCAGTTTTTTTCACAGTAGTTGTCTCCTAATTTATGATCAAACAGACACATTGTTAACCACACTGATGCTTAAATAGTTGTTAACTGGCTCTGGAGCTGAAATGAGGAAAGCAAGTTTTACCTCTTGGATTATTTTTGGAGCTGGCAGCTTTCTGGTGCAGATACCACCACATCCATTTTGTCTGGCTCCCATCTGGAAAGTTTTCTTTGCAATCATAAAATGTGGACATAAAACTGTTATTTTATCCATGGCTAGCTCCTGAAGCACAAGAGGACTGTCATGAGGGAAAACAGCCAGCTCACTAAGCTGCCCCAAGTAGGCCAAGTGTGACCTGTAGATCAAACCAACACAGGGACTGGGTAACAAACAAAGGAACTGCAATAGTTATAAATAATATCTTTAGCAGAAAATTCCTTGCCGAAGAATTATAACAGAACAGGATTTTAAGAAGAGTGTGCTTGGCTGTGTTTAACAGAGAGCCAATGTTCTCTGTGTGCTTCTGCTTTGATATTCAGCAAATACCTTGGAGATTTTGTTTTGGTTTTTCATACTCCCCAGGACAGGATATTCCAGGGTAGGGTTGCTCAACAAATAACTGCTCAAATGATATTGCTTGGGCTGCTTGCATCTGCCAGAGTAACCCCGCCCAAATGCGCAGACCTTTTTAAAAAATCTAAGGAGGGAGAAGAAACATTTCAGGATAACCAAATAAGAATTGCCTGTGCCTGAAAAAGGAATATAAGAACAAAGAAGATGAAGAGGGAAAAGAGTAAAGAAAAGGTGATAATAAAGAAGATGAACGGGGAAAGGAATGAAGGATATACAAGAATGGGCATCACCAGCTACTTCCAGATCTGTACACGAGGAGCACAGACCCTCGCCAAGAAAGTAGAACATTTCAAAATTAGTTTGGAGGTGGTCCTGGAAAATGTACATGCAGAACAATTCTGCAGCAGCAGCAGGGGGGATGGACTGGATGTGAACTTATTGGGTCTCTTCCATCTCCAGTTTCTATGAAAACAGTCACCATTCTTTAGCAATATGATAAATATTTTAAAAAATCATAGATACAAACTAAATAAAACATATTAAATAACAAGTGCAGCCAATTTAATCATGACTTTTCAACTTTTTAAACCAAGACAGCAGGGAGGAAGAAGGAACAGGCTCAAGATTTTTAGTCCTCTTTGTTTAAGGCTAATTCACATAGGACACACCTTCATGAGACTTGTTCAATAACATTTGTGGAGCTGGGCTGGAGTTGTTGTTGGATTGTTCTCAGTCCACAGGGCTGCTGGTTTTATCCAATGCCCACTGGGTGCTGTCTCTCTCTAGCAGCTTTTAATTCAGATTTCGCCTTGTTTATATTTCACTCCTAGCTGGACCAGAAGATTTCATTTTGGGTAGTGCAATACCAGTCTAATCCTTAAGCACTTCGTAACCAAAAGCTGATTCCTTTCTTCATTCCTGCACTAACCAAAACAACATAAACTGTCCTTCAAGAGCAAATCTCCTCCTCTGTAAGGGATCCATGTGTTGCAGATACACAAAGTTCATGTTCCTCAGCAGGGGGAGAAAAATTTTTGGCTTAAAAAACATAGAACTCATTATTTGAACACATGGTCCACAAAGTCTCGCTGCAGCAAGAGGACTTGTGTTCCATGAGACAGCCACTAGACAGTGATATAGCCACATTTACAGAGCCAAAGCACACCCCTCTAACAGTCTCTCTTCAGCATTTCCTTCACAACCTAGCAGCTCAGGTTTTCTCTGAATCCCCGTGAAAAACTCATCTTGCATGTTTCTTCTGAGTACTCACCATTCAGTCTCAGCAGAGAGGAAGGCTTTAATAAAGTCTTTTCTCCAGTACAAGCTGAAGCTGAGGAACATTCTAAGGTAGAGGGAGACAGGGATATGCCTTGCCCGTGGTGCTCAGTTTGTACACCAGAAAGAAGACCTCAGCCTTCTGGGCTGTCAGTCTTCAAACTATCAGTCTAGTTTCTTTTATTTGCAATAAAAGTAGTCTAAGAAGCTGAGGCAGACTTCATCATTGTCCTGGTCACATATTTCCCTGAACTTATTTTCCAGAACAAAACAATGGAGAGCCTGGTTTAGGCCTCATTGTATAAATCTCTTCAGCATGCCAGGCCTTGGAAAAAAGACTTGGCCATGAGTCATTTGACTCAGATTTGGGCTTCAGCTTCCCAACAACTGGCTTGAGGCACTTATATCCATATCCAGTGTATGAAGTATACCTCTGACAAACAGCAGCTGCATCTTCAGGAAGCTTCGTCAGAAGGAACATTAAACTTTCCAGTTATCCCATTTGACTTTGCACCTTGACATCTAGCCTTTATGTCTCCTTCCTGACTCTTCTTCCCCAGCCACATGCACATCCTAGATAAGGGACACAGGTAAACTAGAAGAGGCTAACTTACAAGAACAGGAAGCCTGTCCTAGCACCAGTTCATACTCCTGCAAAGACTAGGTGAATCAAGCAGCTTTCCACTCCTTTTGGAGTGCTGCCTGACTTGAGAGACTTGACCTGAGAGCTGCAAAAGTTCTGTTTGGGAGGTGGCCTACATTTTTGTCCAGATGATGGGAAGAGTTGCCCCTCTAAAGAGTTTCTGCAGGAAACTGTGGGATCTGTGACGTTCGTTTGTCCTTCACAGCTAGAGACAATCGATGAACAAAATGCTTGGATGCAATGAGGAGCCTTCAGTACTTTGTCTTAAAAGCTGCCACCTGCCCTGCTCATATCAACACAGGGCCTTGCCACTCCCCTCACCTTTGTGAGACTCCATCACCTCATGGCATCTGCACATTTCACACTCTGGCTACTCAGCAGGAAATTAACTTGGAACAGAGAAAACCATTCATAGAGTCATGTAAGATGGCTGTGCCATCCATCCAACAGAGCCATTATTCCTGACTGGGAATCATCAGAGACATCATCAAAAGAGTCATCAGCCAGCATAACTTGCCCAACTGTGCCCTAAAAGACAGACCATGAGACTCTATCTGCCTTAGTTCTGCTCAATATATAGATAAATCCCTGGTAGGTCCAGCTGATTACAAATGCCACTCCAATCGATCTCTTCCAAGATCCTTTCCAGCAGCTGCCATCTCCTCTTCCCAATCTGCTTTGGACTGAGTTGCTACTGCATCTGGGCATCTGATGAGATGCAGCTGAAAACCATAGCAGCCTTTTCAGTCAAACAAAACTCTTATCTAGGGGGGAGCAGATGACATTGGTCTATGAGCCAAATGACTGAGTTAGCAGAAGAAGAAGTTGATAAGATTCATGTATACCCTTCATGAAAAGAAGAAACAAGGTTGTCAGTATCGGAACTGATAAAACAGAGCCAATTAAAAGGATATTTGCAGTTTTGCAGTTTCATAGTTAAAGAAACAGAAATGAATATGTGCCTTTAGATTTATGAATGCTTGCCAAACGCATTGATGTCAATTGCTTTGTACCAATGAACATGACAAGCTGTTCTAATTAACCAATATTTTAAGTACACAGTTTGTTTAGAAATATGTAAAAAGGGAATGCACAGCAAATAAATGAGAAGCTTTGGCTACGTTGCACTGTGCATCATGTCTGTCTCTACAGTGACACTCTTACAAGATGAAAGTAGATGTTTCTGAGCATCCTTCTGTCTTTCTGAGCTCTCTCCCTGTTCTGTGAGACTCCCTTGGTAGCTCTCTGAAGAATCTGCCCACTGACACTGCAGGTGTCTTTCCATCACAAGGGACCTGCTGCAACTTCAGGAAGATCTGAAGGCCACAGAGCAGTAGAGGTGACCATGCTATCATGGAAGCCAGAGGAGTCTCTTGCCACCTCAGCTTTTCTCTCCTACATCCTTAGGTCTGACATTCCACATGGGCATTCCCATCTTCTCCTTCTTTAACGGCTTGTGGTGTTTCCAGGAAATATTCTAAGGTAGGCTTGACTTGTAGTTTCAAAGGAACTAAGGTTCAGTAGTTCTGTGTATTTCTTTTCCTTTTGCTCTCAATTGGCCCTTTGAAGTAGAAGTGATTCTCAGTATTTGCTGGTTTCCTCCTTTTACAGGTGTTATATCACTGAGCTACTGATGCTGTTTAGTATTGCAATAGAGAAGGAAATAAATTTTAAATAAAGGTATTTGGATTTTACTTGTTATTTTTATGCTGTGTTTTACATGTTTGTTGTATATGGCAAAGGCAGAGAGAAGCTGAGATGTAAAGACTTCCAAATAATATCACTACTGAAACTGGCTTGGGTCCAGGGTCTCTATTAAAAATGTCAGCTTCATCTGAAAAGGGAATAGAGTCAAACCTGCAATAACTGTCATTAGCACAGGACTCAGAATGTTAGTATTTCCCTGCTGTAAATAGCTTACTCTTTCCTCCCACCTAATTAAAAATAAAATAAAGCCATGTGAATCAAAATGAAGGATACCATGGGTTTTAAAAGGGCAGCATAGGTAATTCTTCTGGAATGCTCTGTGGTCAGGTGTTTAGGCTATCTCCTTGCTAAGTGAGAGATGTGGGTTCAAATCTCCCTAGAAATGGAAAGCACCAAACCTTCCATGTCCTGGCTGGGCTCCCCAAAACACTGGGATCTGAGGGTGCCCTGATAAAGTGCATTCTGGTATGATCTGCTTGAACTCTCCAGGTGAGAAAGAGGAATGCCTGCCATGCTGCATAGGCTTAAATACAGGAGCCCTGAATGGATGTCATCCTACTACTTTGGCTTGTGTTGCTGAGTTCTAGAAGCCAAAGAGTTGTCCAGCAAGATCAAAGACTGTCCCAGTGGGGTTGTCCTGCTGCCTCTTCCTTGTCTGATTACTATTGCTGGAGACGCTTTTTGCTCTGCTATGATGGAATAAGCCATCACAATGTGATGAAGTTGCAGATAATGGGGAGCTACAATTAATATTGAGAGAAATTAAAAAATAAAACTTCCTGTTACATTGTTTTCTATTTGATACAGCCATTCATGATGTACTGGGCAAAAAAACCCCTGTGGCATAAATTGTGTGGTTTGCTCTGTGGGGGTAGTGCGGCGATGAATATAGCAGTACCTGATTTACCGATTTTGTGGAAGAAGTGTGGATTTTGCCATTTAAAGGGTTTTTTTACTCTTTTCTGTCTCTGCTCCACAACTACATGATTATTTAAAATAACTTCCTGCTCTCCTCAAGTTTCTTCACAAGAGAACAGCCTTGAAAAAAAAAAGTTTTGTTTCATTGCCATGCCACAGCATAGCCCTGAAGAGCCTGAGTCCAAATACTTGGTGTACAAAGAAATTTGTACTGTTTCTTCAAACAAGATTTTATTTTGATTTAGGATTTGAAACATTAAGACTTTTGACTGCTGCAAGGAAATGTTAAGTTTTCTTGTGGCTGTAAATCAAACTTTAATATAACATTAGGAGGGAATTCTCTGAATTTGTAGACCTTGTATCTGGAACCATCTCCAGTTAAGCATGATTAAGAATTGAGAAAGCTATTTTTTCACCTTCAGAACCAGTAATTTTAATTTTTTTTAAACCTGAAAAGTACTTACTGGCATTTTATTATGGTTGTGCAATTATGCTGTATTAACTGAAAAGGATGACGATCTATTTCTTGAAAAATTAATGTACTGCAGTAGAAGTAGGAAAGGAAAACAAATTATTTAGCAAAATTAGCTGTATCCTAATACATGAAATGCTATTTGAGTACATAAGTGACTTCAGGTCTGTGGGTGATTCTGCAATAATACATAGACTATACATTTACTAAAGTTAGATCTCATGGATCTCAATCAGAAATAAAGGTCTCTATCACCTCTTCAAGGTAAAAATACAACATACTTTTAATGCATTCTAAGAGTCACTCTCGCCAGTATATTGCAACTCTAACAACATTTTTGTTGTTATTATTTGGCAAAGGAAAACTGCGTGCTCAGATCCAAACTTCTAAGGCTGGGCTGCAGAACGGCACCAGAGTCAGTGTATAGCGCTTTTTTCCTTTAAAAAGGCATTTTATGAGGTTAAGCGTTTTCAAATACAAACTATATAATGATCTCAAAAGACTCTTGCTCTCAAACAATGTTGAAAGACTTTTGGACTTGGAAAGCAGTGCAATAATGTAAGCGCTACCATATAATAATTTTGTACCATATAAAAATTTTTTTTTTCTCTGCATTTCAATTCTTAAGATCCAAATCAACTGGTGGGTATAGCAGATCTGTAACTGCAAAAATTTGCATAACCACACCAAAATTTAACTGTACAGAGCAAGATGAGGATTTCATCTCCAAGAAAGACAGGTAGGTCCCTGGTGTCTACTCTGAGCTTCAGGTACCAGGGAACAGCATAAACTGGGAGGTCAGACTTTTTCATTATGAGCCAGAAGACCCCAGTCTTGAAAAGAAAACTGACCAAGCAATGATTTTTTACTACTATTATTTTTTTCTTCCCCCACGGTAGCGTCCTGCTGCAGGGTTAAGTGCCCGAGTGCCAACCTGTCGAGTGCCGCTGCACGGGGACCCGCAGGGTCAGCGCCCCGAAGCCCGGCTGCAGGGAGGCTCATGGAGAGAGGTATTCGACTTCCCTGCGCCTCCGGGGCGCTACACGCGGTGCCCGCCCGGCGCCGCCGCTACCTGCGGGGCAGCGCGGGGCGGCGCGGAGCGAGGAGCGCCCGGGCGGGTCCCCGCGGTCGCCGCCGCCGCCCGCCCCGCCTTGCGTGGCCCGTGGGAGCGGGCCCGGGTGCCGGAGGCGGCGGGGAGGGCTGGGACGGGGCCCCGGCCAGGGGTTTCTCTCTCCCCCTCCCCCTCCTCCCCTCGCCGCCGGTTCCCGTGAGGCTGCAAGTGCCGCCGCAGCAGCTGGGGGGCCGGCGGGGGATGCTGCTGCCGCCGCCCTGCCCAGCGCCGGAGTGAGGGCAGGAGCTGGTGGCGGCAGGAGCAGCCCCGGCGGCGGGACGAGGTGAGCGGGGCGCGGGCCCGCGGGGCAGGTGGGTGCGAGCCCGGGATGGGAGCGGAGCCGGGGCGGGCAGCGCTCCCGCCGGGACCAGCCCGCCCGCGCTGGGGGCGCACGGGGGAGCGACGGACGGGGCGCAGCTCGCGGGGTCTGACGGGCGGGGAGCGCTGCGCAGCACCGGGTCTAGCTTTGGGGTGCAGAAACCTGGAGAAGCGGAGCCCCTGGCTAGGCGGGGTGCGGAGCGAGCCGAGGGCGACAGGGAGCCGGGGGCACTTCAGGCTGAGCCCGGCAGGCCGTGCCAGATGCAGACGTAATTCCACGGAGCGACCCCTCCGCCTCCCCTCCCCAAATCTTGGGCAGGGTGGTTTCTGATACATGTAGGATCAGGCGAAAGGAGAAATTTCCGTAGAGCTCTGAGGTGTTTTCTCTGGCTCAAGTTATCTAGAAATAATATTGAGGGGAAGAAGAACAGTAATTCATAACAAAACTTTGAAGAGCAACAAGTTGTTTTACTGAAATCACACGCGCTGGGAAAAAAAATCACCTCGCTGATCCTGATAGAAAAGTAGCTAATAGCAGGACCTTGAAAACCAATTTATAACACAATTACGAGTTTCTGAAGCCCTAGCACTATTCAAAACAAATTGCACCATATGTCTGTAGAGAGTTTTTGAGAAATCCTGAATCTGCCCTTAAAATCTTCATTTTTACTTATGTAGATATAGGATATGATACTTAAAATTATTTTGAAGTGTTTCCCTCTTTACTGATTTTTTATTTCCTGCTTGAAACAAGTGGTCCATTTTGCACCGCCTTCCTGCTCCCTCTCAGGCTCTGCCCCCCAAAACCATCTCTGTGTGCCTTTCTGTAGAGTCACGGTGCAAACTATCTTAACCTTGTTGGACACTCTGGGCTGGATTCAGAGGAGCAGAGGAGGGGGCTAGTAGTCCTACGTCTCCCAGCCATGGCCAGTGCAGTTCTCCTGTTTGGTCATGTGTCATGGAGTAGAGTGACTTTGCAGGCTTTTCCCGATTCCCCCTTTTGAGTAGCGTCTCTATCACAGTTGGGACTTTTTTGCCTCCTACTCGAGTTTCACCATCCGGCGTAAACGCAGAGAGGATGTGCTGGGAGGGGCAAGGTCAGGGGAGTATCAGTGAGGCGTTGCTAAGGCTATTTCCCAGGCACTGTAGTGCCCCTGAAAGTGCTTATGCTAATTGTGGAAATTAGAGACCTTGACTCCTGTTCTTGATTTAGTCTGAGACTGGGCAGTTATTCACTTTTTTCACTTACTGTTCTTTGCTTCTCCCCTCACCACACTGCAAGACTAAGCTCTCTTTGCAATGAGAAATAGAAGTTTCAGCCTCAAGAACCAAATCTGTTTCTGTGCTCTGTGCATTCACTGGGGTCTTGCCATCAATCCCTGTGTTGTGAAGACCAAATTCTTACATCTTTTCTAGCTGTAAGAGTGGCAAAATCAGTTGGATGATTACTGGGAATGTGGTTAACTGAGCAGCAGTGATGGCTGTTCAGATGAAATACTATTCCAAAATCTAGTTTGCATTTAATTGGTGTAATTGAAGTTGTTGAAATGTAATTATTTTTAAAGAGGATTGATTATGGCAGGTTAGTGACTAGAAACCATACAAAGATTCCCAAAGTAATTTCTTTTGTCCTAAGGCATGACAAGGCTGGTGTTTGGAGACATCTATAAAATTATTAGGGTGATCCTAACTCTGTGCACAAGTGTGTCAAATCTCATTACAGCATTTGACACCAGGCTGTCCTACCCTTAACTTCTCAGAAAGGCTAGTGATGGAGTGGTGGACATGCAGGCAAAGTTTCAACATCATTCTCGAAGTGTCAATAGACCAGTATTGGCAGAAATGGTTGAACAGCTACCTCCTGTGTTAAACCTTGTGGCTCAGTGGATGAATTCACATCCCAGGTCTGTCAGCCTGACATCCTTTCTACCATTCTCAAGCCTCAATATTTTCTTGGTATTTGGTAAGATTATTAGAATTATCTTTTCTGAATTATGAGCAGAAATGTGGAGTGAGACAAGGGGACCTTTTCAATTCACTCTCATTCCATCTGCATGTTGTTTGCAAGCTGTTGCATCTATTGTTGGTTGCAAACAACCTTTTCTGCATAAATTGACAGCCTTTCTCAGTCACTTATTAACTGCAAGAGTGCAGAATTCTTTACCTGCACTAATTTGTGCCAACAATTTTGAGAACATTATTGACACAAAGTAGACTGAGGGAGGACGTTGACAGAGAGGTGGTAGCTTTTGTACCAAAATCTTCTCATCTTCTCTGCTGTTTCAAGGCTAATTTCATGTAAGCACTTTTTCTTTTTTTTTTCCTTTTTTTTTTTTTTTTCAGCTGAGAAAGTTAGTTGAGATGAACTGCCCAGCTCACAAAACATGGGAGATTATAATATCTTCATGCCTACATGAAATGATGGTGAAGGCAACACGATCTAGTGACTCGGTTGTAAAAACCATTCCAGAATATGTTCTGGGCTTGGACACTGACCTCAGACAAACCATTTTCTTTCAGTTTTCTGGTTTCAAAAAAGTAAGGATAAAACTGTACCTCACAGGGTCTAGTTAGAAATACCTTGGTTAGAAACAGGGCACACTTAAATTTCCATGCAAAAAGCTTTGGATTGTTTTATGGTATGGCTGACATATGAGAACAGGCAAAGCGGAGGGGTTCAAAAGTATCTGATCACTTTCCCCTCCATTTTCAGGACAATTCAACTGACTGTTGTGGTGCATAGGGTTGGTTGACCATTTCTCTGATCTACAGCCTTCTTGTGGTCCTTATAACTAGAACCTTTGTGTCTGAAACCAGCTTTACTGATCTAAATCCATTTTGGGGTTGAAGGGAAACTTTGTGTGACTCAACTTATAATTTTTATTTATTAATAGTTAATTTGAGGCACTTGGGGCTGGCATATTAACTTGCCTGTGCCTCCGTTGCCTGGGATAGAGACTACTTGGTGTTGAATACTTTGGTGGATGAGATACAGAACACCTGGGTGAGTGTCTGATATGGGTAGAGCAGTTAGTAAGTGCCTGGGTCATGATTTTTGATTCTTGAAAAATACTGAGGGGAGAAGGAAATGTTAAACCCAGCTGTGACAATGCAGATAGCAGAAAGTGAGGGCCATTGTGCTGTGTCCTCAGTTTGGAGACAGATTTGAAGCAGTGCTCCTCTGGAGTTGTCAGAATTCAAGTACTTGTGGTTAATGGTGGCACTGTGCGTGTTACAGTGACCACTCCAACAGAGTGCACGGGAATGGGAATCTGCAATGACACATGCAAAGAGAAGAAAAGGCAGACAGAGAAAAGAAAGAAGGATGGGGAAGGGAAAAGAGACAGGAGGCAAGGGTGGCAATGATCCTAGCAAGGGGAACATTTTCCAGTAAGCAGTTCTGAATGTGATGTAAAAAATAACAACTGAAAGTTTTATTTTACTACACAGAGCCCAGATTCTTCCTTTGATCTCTGTACAAGCTTCCTTTTGGCATCTGTGGGAGATCGGTGGAGAGTGAGGAGTCTTGAATTTATGATGCAGCCTGTAGCCAGTCATGAAATGGAATTTAGTCCTCTCAAAAAATGATTACATAGCTGTGAGTCAGCCAGAAGGTACATGCATGGTTCTGAAATAAATGATAAAAGTCTGTCAACACAAAGACATCTCACAACCAAAATAGTAGGTAAGTTATGTGAATACTCTGATCATTGCAGCTAAACTGTTGGCATCTGTTTAAAAAAGTTTTCTTGGTGTCTATGCTACCACCTACAGCAATTCCTTTATGGACCTTTTTTTTCTGTAATAGTTTGCACAAATACACTGTTTTTGAGACTTGTGACAATATTCAGCATCTAAAACCAGATATTTCGTCTTAATAAGTTAGAAACACATTCAGTGACCTCTAATGAGTAACAGTAAATTCACTACAACACTTTCTTAAATTATGGAATCTGTTTAGTAATTTTTCCTAATTAAACTTTCTACTTGAAAATATTGTTTGGGAGCTTTAAAAGATAGATAACAGATGCACCAACCTGTCAGAGCAAACCAAATACACAGGAAATCATTAAACTTAAAACAGCTGATTTCAGGATTTTTTTTCAGATTACTAACATGAATAATCAACATATATATAGGTCTGCTAATCTACATAAAGATCACTTTTACTTGAAAGAATTTGGCCTTCAGTGCTTCTCTTTGCCTGTTGGGCTGCTGATATTCTTGGACACTTGTTATCTTGAATTAAAACATTGAGAAGCTAGGGGTTTGGGGGTTCTTTACATATGTACTATGAGAAGCAGAACATTTAAGTGCAACCCAAAGTAAAATTGGATATTGAAGTGTCACTAGAAATCATTCCTGCTGTAAGCAGCTCTGCTGACTTTTTGCCTTCAGTCAGCGAGGCCTTCCAGCACCACTGCACTGTTCAGAGTCTGCTGGGTTTTGCAGGCTATGGGGCTCCTGACCTGATACTTGTTTTCGCTTAGGAGAACATTATAAACCAGAATAGTGGTCTACAGTATGCTCTGCAAACAGAAAAGAGAACTGGTCCCTGCCACAGTGCTGAAGTTGTCTTAGGCAGATCAGGTTAAGGAGATGAAAGACTCTTCATCTTTCAATTCCACGTCATTTCCTCAAGACAGAGCTTAACAGATGCTTTCCTCCAAGAAGTACTATCTCACTTCTATTTTCTGCTTTCTGTCCTCTGTGCTTTCTTTTTACCTTGTAGCCCTAATAAATCTTCCTGAAAAGGAAGACATTCGTTCCCCATTCCTGTTTTTCTACCCTCCTGCTCACCCATGGCCTGGCACCATTAATTAAGCTTTACTTGTGAAGTTTGCTTAAGAACTGCCTGTGGAAAGTAACATTTCTAAAGACTGTTGGATGAATGTAATACTATGGGGGGATTTCCTCTAGCCCCATTACTTCTGGCTCCTCTAGTACCAACTAGACATGGAAGCACGAGGGTTGGGAGCAGACTTACTGTTCCAGTGAATGCAACAGATCCATGTCTCTCATACTCACTATTAGTGTCAAAGTGTCCACCAAACTCAGGAGCTCCATGGAACCATGCACTCATGGGCCATTACACAAAACTCCACAGTGACAAGGAAAAAGGGAGGTTGAGGTCTGGTGGTGATGGAGTTCATCTGTGAATTTATGGATTAGGGACCTTGGTGTCACACAGTTTTGTTTGCACCCTTTCATCTTCCCAGAAAAATTGAGGTACCTTTAAAATTTTGAGTGAGTACCATTTTAGGTGCACAGAGTAGGTATTTTGCAGATCATGCAGTTATCTCTGATATTCTAGAAAGGCACAGTGCGGGCAAGTTTAAATGTCTGGACTGGTGCCTCAAAAGTAGGTGCTTGTGGCAGGGATTTTTTCCTTATTCCCATCTTCTCCCATCTTTCACCTCACTGCTGTCTTTGCTACACACAATGCACATTTCTGCTCGGTTCTTTGACACTGCTTGAAACCCTGTTGTGGGAAGCCATGACTGAATGGGTCCACATGTACCACACTCAGTCTGCTGGTAGTTGCTTCCAAGATGACCAATTTAGCTCTATGTGTTTTTAAATATTTTGAACGTATCATAATTGGTACTCACCAGGACCTTTTGAGTAACCCTGGGCAAGCCAGCTGTCCAAGCCCTGCAACAAAGATCCGGTTTTCAGATCTCTCTGAGAACATGTTCTGCATTTAACCTTTGAGGAGAAATTTAACTAAGCTATACCCAGACAACACCAAGCAGTATGCTCTACACCAGATGCAATTCTTTCTATATGAGTGTTCTGTAAGTATTTTGAATTGTGGAGGTAGTTCCTTACAGGAACTTTGTGTTGGAAAGACAACAATCTGCTCAAAGGACAACTAATCTATGCCACATATAAATCCCGCAGATATTTTATGCCTTCTGCATAGCCATATATTTTGTAAGACTGTCATATTCTTGCACAAATTATAAAATGTCATACCCCACTGATGAATTTCCTCCATTTAGTGGCCTTCAGTATGGGAAAAACACATAGATTTATAAACCAAGCTGTAATACTAAATCTTCTGCTGCCTGTGTTTATTATTTCAGAGACCATGCCTATAGTCCTTATCTCACCTTAGGGAGGCAACTGTAGTTCTCCTGGTTTGAAGAGAAGAGATTGAAGGGGCTGGATCCAGTTAGTGGGTGACAGACTGAGTATAAAAGTCTGTTTTCTAAACAACAGAAACAGGTTCCACTTTTTGTGCCACGATGTCTTTTCAGTACATGACTTCATATGATGTATTTGTTTAAAGCATTGTGATGAGGTTACAAACATAATTATCATCAGTGATGTGTGAATATATACATGCATGTATAAACATGAATTCTTCGTATCATTTAGACGTCTATCTTTAACAAACACATTGATAGCATATTGTGTTTCTTTTACTTCCCAGCATAGTCCTGGGTTGAGTACTTTCAGCAGTTAGCTAGGGTACAATTACTGCTGCTTTCATTTCTTAAGAAGTAGTGTTTACATAGTTAATGGTCTCTGATGTGTCATGTCCATTTTCATACCAAAGCCTTGGAAAGCATCAGTCAATCAAAAAGCTGAGCTTAATCTTCAGCAGGCCTTTACCCTCCCTCCTCCACAGTTAGATCACATACTTTGAATACTCTGCCTGGGAGCTTTGAGCTGAGAGATTTGAGCAGTGTCTGTCCACGAAGTGGTGCAGGATGAACAGTGTCAGTGTAGTGGCTTGCAGAGATGAGATCCCAATCCTCCTGGCTTAAGTAGCAGCTGGATCACACTTCTGGGGGGTGGAAAATTCTTTGTGGCTTAAGAGGGTGATGAATATCTCAAAAACGTTGAAGGACCTCAGGTTTAGCTCCTCAGTGTTAGTAACTGCAACCTCTTTCTCTTCTGGAGCTTCTGCAACACTTGGTCTGTTTGTTTTACTCAATTAAGCACTGAAGTTTTGGTTCACAGCTGTGAAAGGTGGAGGTGTTTAGTTTACATTGAAAACTGGGGTTCAAATGAAGCCACGTGGTGTCTGATCACCAAAGTCACAGGTGCATTTTTGCTAAGATTGTGCTCTGACCGTGGGTGCATCAGGAGCTCTGTGGCTGGAATCTGACACAGGCAGGAACAGTCACCATATATTGCCAATAGCCAGAATGAGGTAGATTAAGTATTTGGTAGTTGTTTTGCTTTACTTATTTTCATTGCTTCCATAGAGTCTATTTCAGTTTTCAGTTGGTAAACTGAAACATTTTGTGAAGGACAAGGAAAATTGGACATTCTTAATGGAAAATAACTCGGTACAATCAGAAATATCCATACATTCTGGTCGTTGTCATAGATGAACAATATGGAGAGAAGTGCAGTGGTTCTCCATGCTGTTGGACTTCCTCTGTGCAGTGATAGAGCTGAAGCTATGAATGTAGGAGCCTGGATCCAGCCATTTTCCCCTGCTTGTCAAACTGGAATTGCTCTAGCTGAAGTAGGACGTGTCTGATGTTTTATCATCAGCACCACAGTTGGCTGCACAGTGCAATGAGAGATGCTGCAGGGTTAGCACTGAAACCAGCAGCAGTGAGATGGTCTGGAGTACGTGGGGAGACCTGACAAGAGGCAGCAGTGGGGTGGGAATTAAGGCAGACAGAGAGCTGGCACTGTCTGCTGTGTTACAGACTTGCCTAAGGGAAATGTGAGAAGAACATCATCCCTGTTGGAGTGAACAGGATCAACAAGGTGGAAACAAGGGACTCTGAGGCTGAGTGCTCCCGCTTTGTTGTTTGTATGAGGATGAGATGCTTTCCCTATATAATGCCTGTTTTCTCTCTCCCCTAATAACTTATTTCTTGCATTGTACATCAAAATGTATTTGTAGAAATAGACATATTGCCTGCTACTGACACTGAGGCATAGCATTTATTTTTTCTTGATTCTAGGCAAGGATTATTGCTAGTTATAGCTGCAGATGATCATATTTCTAAGAACCTTTAAGCCGGTGACAGTGCCTGGCAGATGACACTGAAAATACCAATGACATCCTGCGAGAAGAGACCATTGACAAAGATTATTATAGAGGAACAGATTATTTTAATGCCACTATATCAAAAGAGTGTAAGTTACTTACTCTGAAAATACTTATGTTTCCTGAAACTTTTAGAGCTTTGTGAAAATGTCTTTCCTACGAGTAATGCCATGACATTGTTAATATTTTCAGGTTTTTAAGTGAGAATCTTATTCTGGGAGGAGATTTGTAGCAGTCTCATTTTCTTGCTCGATTCGTCTTTTGTGATGTTTATCAGGGCAATAGCTGCAATTACTAAAGTCTAAAACAAAGCTTGGTGCTGCAATTTCTATTAATATTGTAAAACAGGCAGAGCTGACACAACAATTTGGATCCTCTCTCTTTGTGTACCTTGCCCAAAGAATAACTGAGAACTGTTGACAGTTGGGGGATGCAACCTGGGGGATGCAGGAGACTGTAGATGACACCAAGGGTGCAGTTTGTCCTCACAATTTCCTGTTGCTGTTAGCAATTTGCAAACTGGCAGGTAGGTTTGGAAGGATGTCCATTAAAAACAATAACATCTTGTAAATTATAAGTACACTTGCACGCAACACATGTGGACTATTAAGATTTTGTTATTATAGGCAGTGTTTGAAAAAACCCTACATTATATGGCCTTGTTTGAAAGGTCTTTTGTAGTAAATCAAAACACATTGAAATAGCTGTCTCAGAAATATGAAAGGTTGACTTGATAGAGTTTTAAACATACAATTCCAGACAGTAAAAATGTTGACAACAGCTTGGCATTGAGATACTGTGTTTCATGTAAAGATCTGAAAGAGCTTTTAAAAATGTCTAATTGCAGTGTAATGGCTTCCCATTTTGTATCAAGGATTATTAAAGTAGAAAAAATGCACAACTGTAATTTTCAGGTTCAGATTTCTATTGTTGGATACTTACGCTCATAGCTCATATTCACGTCCTTGATCTAAATATAGGTTTAGATGGCAACTTATATTCAATTTTGAAAAATGATCTGATTTCCAGGCCCAGAGATTGAAAGGAGGAATTTTTGATAAGCATATGAAATATGTAAAAGCCTAAATATTTTGTTCCTCACTGGGATTCATCCTTTTTTCTTCTTTTCTTTTGATGGTTTGTCTCTGGCTTTAGACAGTAATTGCCAATTAATGTATCTCTGTGTTGCTTACACTAATATTACACCCCTTCTTCAGAAGCAAAGTACTAAAAATTATTCAGGTATCTAATAACAACTAGGAAGGAAAGAGTTCATAATTCTTAGTTAAGCACGTAATGCAGCAGCACTGCTGTGTACCAAACAATGCCTGTGTCCTTCCTAGGTTAAGTATTTTAGATGAGCAAGAGCTAACATCCTGTTGGGGAAAGGGATTATGAGACCTATATCTCTTAATTAAGAGAATATGATTTCACTAAAAGAGCTAGCAGTAGGGTTAGATAATTCATGGCTCTCATCTTTTCCTTTCAAAGCTGCGGGCTGGTAGAAATTGAACACAACGACCTGTGGGATCATAGAATTGTTTAGGTAGGAAGAAGGCTTAAAGATCGTTCCATTCTGACCTTCTTGCCATGGACAGGGACAACTTCCATCAGACCAGGTTCCTCGGAGTCCCATCCAGCCTGACCTCAAATATGTCCAGTGATGGGGCATCCACAGCTTTTCTGGGAAATGTGTTCCTGTGTCCCACCACCCTCACAGCAAGGAATTTTTCCCTAACATTAAATCTAAATCTCTTTCAGTTTAAGATCATCACCTCTTGTATGGTCACTACATCCCCTTGTAAAAAGTCCCTCTCCAGCTGTCTTGTAGCCCTTTTTTTACTGCAAGACTGCCATATGGTGCCCCTCAGACTTCTCTTTTCCAGGCTTATATCAGAGGCCCCAGAGCTGGATGCAGCGCTCCAGGTGAGGTCTCATGAAAGTGGAATAGAGAGAGGGAATCACCTCCCTTGACCTGGTGGCCAGCCAGGATGTGGTTAGTTTTATGGGTTGGAAGTGCACATTGCTGGATTATGTCAATCTTTCCATCCACCAGCACCCCAAGGTCTCCTTGAGCTGCTCTCAGTTGCCTTGCCTGTACTCTCTGCCTGTCTTGCCTGTATACTTAGCCCAGTTTAAATTAAAGTGCTCTAAGTTAATATTATGGGGTTGTTTCATCCGAAAAGTTCAGAGAAGAATTTTTCGGTTGAGCTGTTTCTGAACTCCAGAGACCTATTGCCTTGGTACCAGCCAGCTCACTTAATGTTTCCTGTGCCTCGGGAAAACACCTGTGAGAATTAAAGTTCACCTTCTCCCCGGGGTCCTCAGTTATCAAACACCCTGTCGGAACCACAGGCAAGTGGGTGATGGACAGAGCGGTCCTGTAGCTACACTGTGGCATGCAAGGATTGGGCTAGCCTCTCTGTGTGTTACTACATTTGGGCAACTGCAAGGATAACATAAAGCTATTTTTGTTTCACCTTTGCTGGTCTTATGCCACGATCAGTTGGAGAACCTTGGCATGACTTGTACAGCAATGTTTACTTCTGTGCAATTGTTTGCTGCAGCACAATATCTCTTCTCAGACAACTGTTTAAACTATGGGTGGTAACAGATGCTTAGATTCATTGCTTTCTGCTATCTTTATTTTTTATTAATCAAGCAGTAAAATCTTTATCTGCATTGATTGTGTAAATTCTAAAGGGGCTAAAAAATAAACCTCTCTCCCACAGTTTATTTCGTTTGTAAAGCCCTCTGCAGACCTGACATCTGTTTAACATGGTGTATGTTTACAGTACAACTTAAATGGTTAAGAGTAATAATCACATTTAAAAATATACATGTCTTCATTCTGAACAAAATTTGTAACTGTATCAGATTGCAAACCTTATCCCAATTCTTGCTCACTGTACCTCTGTTTTTCCTAAATGCCTAAAGAAAGAGGATCTTTTGGTTCCTCTGCAGATTGAGAACTGAGCTGTCCTTCTCAGACTACCTTCTTGGACCATCCCCTCAGAAATACTCTGCATGCTCCATGACTCTACATCTGTACATATAAAACTACAGTAATAGCTGCTTGACATGATATTATTCTATGACTAGAATAATATCATAGGAATACTCTGTGTAAACACAAACTGTGTAATAAAGTGAATCTCAATTGAAAAATCAAAAGGTCATTCTCATTCATTCTATACTGAGATTAAAAATGGAAAAAAATGGATGAATAGAGCAGTAAAGACTTGAGCTCATGTTGTGAAGCTGAGCTAGTTATTTCTTCAGTTCTGTCCTAGGCCATGTGTTTCCACAACAGAAGTTATTTCAACTCATTTATATAAAATAGCAAAATAATCATTCAGGTTCAATTGTATTTTGAGGAAAAACTGCTGCTCCCTGGCTACAGTGTGATTTAATCATGCATAAGTAATCAGGTAATTACAAAAGAAATATAGGTAAAGTTGAAAGCAGGTTCTGAAATTTTAATTAGCTTTACACAGATTTTAATATTTGTTTAGAAATTTGTATTGGGAATCAATTTAGTTGGCAGTTCTTCAAGTAATATTAGCTATTGCATGGTCTTAAATTGTTATTAGTTTGGAAATCAGAAAGCATGTGCATGACTGTTGGATCCTTTTAAGATCACACAATATCAAGAGAAAGGAAGCTCATCAAGTGTTGTTTGTCTGGACATTTCTTTTGGACTCAAAAGTTAGCGTAGTTTTTGAACCTTTGTTCAAAGCTACATCTTCTTTTAATCCAGCTCCTGGCTTCTGGGGCTGTGCATTTTCCCTACATTTCCTGTTGTCCTACTTTCCCACACTGCAGGTTTGAGTGATCCTCTTGCTGTGTGATCTGACCATTGGCAAAGCATGTTTGAAGGTTCATGCTCTGCAGGTGAGGTATGTACTCTTCAGGCCAGGTTAAAACATCCAGTTTTTGAGACCTGAGCCAGGCATCTGAGCAGACTGCCAGCATGTTCACAGACAAAACAGCAGATGGTTTGTGGTTCTCTATGAATAGGGAACAGGAGACTGAGGATGCTGTGGATTATACTGCTCCAAAGAAGAAGTGAGGGTAGGATTTGACAGAGAAACTGAAATTATGTAAATCAAATCATGGAAGCATGCAAAAGTTATATAGAGAATTTCTTACTTTCAGGTAATTTCCTAATTTCCTATTATCAATCATTGTAGCTGTGTTTTGCTGGAGCTCTACTGGAAATAGATTTATATTTAAAGGTCTGTATATTTATAGGTCTATATAAGACATTCTGGCTTAGGGAGAGCTGATCTAACTGCAATGATTGATCCATTTCAACGTGTGTCAAATGCATTAACAGTAAGTTGTGCTTAAACCTGTCTTAAGGCCTGAACCTCTTAAGGTGATGCACCTATGTAACCATATTGGTTTGGAATCTCAATTTGCCCTTGCAAATGAGACATTGGGGGGTTTTCCCATAAAAAACAGTGTTGTTTTAAAGCTGCAAGTTTTGCTAGGCTGCCATGATGCAAACTTTGTTCAACATAGCTAGATCCCAGAATATGCAGCAAAGTTGATAGGAACAGTTAGGCTGATAGCATATAGACTGACAAACACACAAAGACACACTGATGGGTTAATACTTGAAATACCTGTGTATAAACATATGTTATAAATTCAGAAATATTAAGCACTCAAATACAAAAATATAAGCAATGGTGGTGTCTGATTCATAGTTCTCAATAGAAGGTATCGTGACAGACACCTGTGGTAAGGACAATTGGCTGAAAAATTGCTTGCCTCTGAAAAAAGAAAAGGAAGAGTTGAACTTGGGTTCCTGGATCTCAGCAGAGCAGTCCTCATTTTTTGTCTTCTGAGTACGGTTTGAGCATTGACTCTTCCTGATAGTCTCAACATGTGTGCAGTAATATGGTTGGGAAACTTACCCAGCTGTGTCCTTCAGTCAGGACAGACTGAAGACAGAAAACCACTGTGGGTTCTTAAAAACACCCTTGATACATATGTCAGTAAGTATGTCAGAAAATTTAAACACTAGTGAAAATTTACTGGCCCAAGAACATAGCAGGCTTGCAAAAATGGGGTTTTAAAAAGTGATGATGTAAGTCTTAGCAGTAAGAATATTCATTGCTAATGATGACACTTACTGATAGTAACATTAAGTCCTTTTGCCTCGGCATTTAAAGAAGTTAAAATTGTTGGAAATTATGGTAGGACCTAAGGTGGGAGGTTAACTATCCCAGCTCATTGTGTCCTGTTCTGAAATGAGCAGTGATGATATCTGCTGGAGAGAGAACCTGGGAAAATTATACATAGGTGAGAGTACATTCTTTTTTTTCTGTGTCGGTACATAAATTTTGGTGTACACTGTAAATAAAAGTAATACATTCTTGTAGTTGTCACCTCTTAATAATCTCTCTCTAAAATAAATAATAGGATTTTCCTTTCTGTCTCATCAGAAAGCTCTTTGCTGTTTTCCTCTAAACTCTGAAGACAAGATCCCTTGATACTGATGTTCCAGACAGAGCTATTAGATCTGAGCCTCCAGACAGAGAAATTGAATTTACAGGCTTGATGTTGTAAGGCTTCAAAGACCTGAAGGGGTGGAGAGAGACTGGCATGAAATAGTACACTTTTCTGGGTTTCACTTTTGGGAAATTAAATAAACATTTAGAAATAAAATCATGAAAGCATTTTTTTAAAATTAGATGTGTAAGCATTAGCTGTTCATTACATTCTCCCACTTGCAAACAAATTGTAGCAAAGTATCATTTGTCTTCCAAGAGTGTGGTGGCAAGGATTAATTTAATGTTTGTTAGGAAGTCTTAGATCCATGGAGAGAAGCTATGAGAGGTGTACACAGATCATTATCATAATTTTATATATACTAATTTTGTGTTCTTTCATTTTGCTGAGGAACAATTACTCAGTCTCGACATCCTCCATCCTCCATAAAAGTGGCCACAGCTAACTTATCTATTTATTGGCTAGGGAAGCAGAGATTTCTTTTGCTGCATTCAACGTTGCACAAGAAGGTAATGACTGAGAAAGAAATGAAGGTGGCAAGAAATTAGGCATATGCAGTGAACACTTGAAATCTTGCTGATGTAGTTGTTTACTGAAGTGCCTCCTATTACTGTTTTCTTAGCAGTGTTTCTGTAGCTAATGGGTTTAGCTCAGAAAGAGGTTACAAATGCTAATGGTAGTTTTGTGCTCTCTTTGATTCCTTGCAAAAAGACCCGGGGGGGGGGTGCTTTGTTTTGTTTGAAATTGTTGCCTTCAGCTTTGTATATTTGTAGATAGCAAAAGAGGGAAATATGCTGTCTTCTGAAATTTTAGGAGCAGCCTGCCTTGACCGTTTATAATTTGGAAAGGTGATGCCATGGAGTGTCTAGGAAGACTCTTTAAAAATATTGTCTGACATAATCAAGGTAAGCAACAACAAAAGGGTTGAATGATTTGATTAAAATTTGCTGTTCCAGTGATTTGTAATGTTCGTTGCCTTGACTGTTGTGGTGGTGTTTTTTAACTGGCAGTCTGCTGTTTTAGTAGAGTTTTCTAGTTTACGGAAATCCAGATTTGCTGAAGTGCATTCCTGTGGTACACCTTAGGTCTGTCTTCTCAATAGTGAGGAGGGAGATCCATTGATAGGTTAATTTTAAGAGTATTCCCTTTCATCTTGTAACATACTGCTCTTTAGATGGCTACAGATCTGGCAGGTTTGGTGTTAACAAGGGCACATTTTGAGTATTGGATCTGTACAAAGTTAAAAACAAAAGAAAGTTGGACATCACTTTAGTGAAGATTTGAGAATGCATTTCCAGGTTCGGTGTTTGCTTTTCCCTCTGTAAGCATGGGCAGCTCTCTAAAAAACGAGATATCAATGAAATAACCTCTTGCTCATCTATATTTATTCTCCTTTTGAGGCCTTGTCTTTGCTCTCTTCAGTGTGTAAGTCAAAACAAGGCATCACACCATTGCTAACACTGCAGGTTTAGCTTGCTATCTGAACATCAAGCCAGGCTTGTTCTGCTTCACTACAGTAGCACCCACAGGAAAAGAGCTCTGGATCTGGAACTTATCAGGGTTTTTTGTTTATGCTTGAGACAAGTATACATGTGACCTAGACTTCAACTTTTACTGTGCTGACACTATAGGAAACACTTTCCTTGTCAGTAAGCTGATCTGTCAACACCAGACGTAGTTCGAACTAGTGGCTATTTTTTCGCCGATTTTTTTGTCATTTTGGTTAGATGGACTCCAGGAGGATTGCCCTAAACAGCTGAAACATCTAAGTGGAGGAATTCCTCAATAACTAAAGTTTAGATGATCTGCAACAGAATTCAGTATCACCTTGTTTTCATTTTATGACGGTGGCACATCTACACCATCTACCATCTATACACACTGTCTCTCCTTATACCCTGAGGCTTGTGTTGTGTCCCAAGGAGCTCTCAATACAATCTCTTTGTTGCGAGACATACAACCTCACATATACCCTCCCCTTACCAAAACACTATGCATGCCTTCTGCCCCACATTGTCTAAGGAGAATCACACAGTGATTCTGAGACACACAGTGATTGCATCCCTTCAAAAAAATAAGTCCCTTTTTTATTTTAAGATCTTGTAAGTCTATTAAATCTCTGGGTTTAAGTTTGTTACTTACATCTGCCTGTACAAGTCTAGGGAGATTAGAAGAGAAAACAGTGAGTTGGTTGCACTTGGGACTCTCGCCAGTCTTTGTGGGATGGAAAATTCCTTCCTAATTCCATATCTGACTTTAAATTTGACCCTCAGCGTGTGAGCAAGTTAGACCAACATACGCACTTAAGAAAAAATAGATCCTTTGTGTCCTAGCAGGACACTGGTGCAACTTTTTCAGGGTCTCAGTTTAGCTGCTGCCAATCAGTGAAGCTTTGTCTTCCTTCAAGCATCCTAGAGCGTGCGGGTAAATTGGGCATCAGAAAAAAGAGCAGTCCTCTCCCTCCTGCAGGCTGTCCACAGAAGCCTTGAAACGTGAGACTGAGTTATGGACTTACTTCAATGCAGAGCCACGAGGTAGATGAGTATGTTGAGCATAGCACAAAAAATCACTGGTGCCCGGGGGAGAGTTTAGTTTTTTACATGCCAACATTAGTGATCAATCATACATTAAAACTGTATTCTTCACTGCTAGCTTTTGTGTTCATATCAGCTTTTAACAAACGTGGCTTCATTTTACAATCTAGAGGACTGATTAAAAATATGGAATAGGTTCAGAATGAGACTGATCTCTGAGTGGTGTCTTTAGAAAATGCAGCTTTCATTGATACCATCCCTTAAATAAAACCTTTAAGAGCTATCTATAAACTAGTTTTGAATCTATTAATTGCAACTTTTAATCTGGTCAGTCATATGTCCATGTTGTATTCTATACAATTGACTTTATCTAGTTCATAATTTCATTTTTTAAAAGTGGAGGCTTTTAAAAATGTGTTTTAAATTAATAATATTTTATCCTCATTGATTCTTAGAAAGACTGCTGGTTTAACTCATTTTATTGTTGTACCCAGACTGATATTGGGGTATGGTGCCTATAATTTCCTGGGCCTTCCTTCTTTAGTAGTTATTTAATAACTGTATACACTTGCAGTTCTCTGACCCTTTGAAATTTTCCCATTTTTCCATGAGTTGTTCAGTATCAACACTAGTGATTCGGAGAACTCCTTATTTAGTTTATGTTAGACTCCAGGCCTGTTGATTTGAAAACATTTAATTTTAGCAGATCTCGTCTCACATCTCCTTTTATTACCTACGGTGAATTTTGTTGGGCTGACGTAATATGGGATGATACTTTCTACAGCTTCATTCCAAGGACAAAACAATGTGCGAAGGACAAAATGTTTATTCGATATTTCCGCCTTTTTTGGATTGTCATTTATGGTTTTATCACCCACATCTAGCAGTGGGCTCATGGCCAGTCTTGGGCACATTTTATATTTATAAAATATCATTTTTGCTTCTCTATCTCTGTTAACTGTTTAGTACTTCCTTGATCTTATAAACCTCCCTCATAAATTCCCTGCATATTTAGAATCTTAGCTTTTATTAATGGTTTTTACTTTCCCCTTTCTTTAATGCTACAAATAAGTGGGTTTCAGTATTTTTATTGCCAACTTTTTTTTTCAGAAAGTTGCTGGTTTAGTGTGAATATTTTTGTGCCTGGAAGTGTATTTTTGGGCCATGATTGGATAAGCTTAACACTTTAATTTACATTTTCCATCTGATTTTACACTACCACTCAGTGGGAATGATGATTGTTAAGGTTTGTCCTGTTGAAAGCTCCAAGCCTTGTTGAAACCAGCCCCCTCTTACTGGCTGATGCCACGTTCTGCTTGAATATTGTAATTGTAACCACATCACCAGTATTGGTACCCAGGCAATTACCAGATGAAGGCAAGCACTAAAAATTTCTAGTCCATCAGGAACAATTCTGTGGCTGAACTGATTGAGCTCCCACAGGGAAATTTTTATGTTACCACTAGAGCACTGAGAAACTTAAAAATCATCTTTGCTGGCCACTTGATGGATTCAGCAATTCCTCCTCAACACATTTTTTTCAAGTTAGCAAGGAAATCATAATAAGAAGCAGGCAGGAAACATGAGCAAAAGATTATTAGGAAGTATTCCAGTGAGTTTCCCAAAGGAAGCATGAGAGGTTGCCTGAAAATCCTCGAGTTCCTTTTCCTCCCACTGGCTGCTCATGCTTGCTCCATGCTGCACCTGCTGTTGTGTTGATGGAAATGTTTATAGGGCTGTGCCGTAAATAAGAGCCCCAAGGCCCAATCAGACTTTTAAAGTGTTACCAGTGAGGCTGTGTTCTGATTTACAGCAGGATCCTCTAGAATTTTTATCAGCCAAGTATCTATTCTTGGAAGTTTTAATACGAAATATGAATAAAACACCAGATATTTTGTACCAGTCCCCAAGGCAAAGAACTAAAATAGATATAGATTGTCCTTTACATGGTGGCAAGTATAGAGCACTTTTGTGATTTCAGTGCTGGATGAGCAATTTTGGCTCCAGCTTAAGAAGACTCTACTTGGGAGATAATATAGGAAAGGGAGGAAACAAAGTCAGATAAATAGCTGAGATCTTGTTGGGAATGATGAGAGCTCATTTAAAAAGACTATCCAAAGGGAAGGCTGTCCTTTCCACCATGAAATAAATTTTTTGGTTTATCACTTTAGGTGAAGGGTAATCTGGTTCATCCCCTGGTCTTACACACTTCTTGTTGCTGAAGAACAGAGCCCTAAAGGGAGAGGTTCCTCATCTTTTGAAACTTATTAAAGGGTCTATATTTCTTTCTCTTTTTCTGAGATTTTCTGAGGCAAGGGGTACCATTTCATTCTTTGAGTGGTTTATGGGATGCCAGGAAAAAAAAAATTGGAATAATTCAAAAGAGGATAGGATGGTTTTCTTTGGGTAGGTAGCAAGATTCCTCCCAGGAGAGGAGAGAAAGTATGGCTGAGAAATGGTGAATGGACATTTGGCTAGTGGTATGAGCTGCTTCCTTTGCTGTTTCTGAAATAGTCACTCTTGCCATCTGCCTTTCCTCTCACCTTTTCTCCTGCTCACCTTTCCCCTCCCACTTGGATAATGACAGTACACATTGTCTCAGCCCTTACTAAGAACTAAGTGGAGATGGAGTGAAGCCCTGTTGGTAGGGGGCCAGCTGCTGTAGAAAATTACTGGAAGTGGAAATGCTTATCCAAATCTGGTCCTCTTCTGTTACTCCTTCATTTGACACATTAATCGTGCCACCAGCAGAACTAGTCAGCATAATGCTCCATTATAGATAAAACTGCACACATGAGTATCTAGTCAAGGTAGAAAATACGGGTTTGCCTTTTACTTTGCCTCTTTTCTCTTCTCTTCTCTTCTCTTCTCTTCTCTTCTCTTCTCTTCTCTTCTCTTCTCTTCTCTTCTCTTCTCTTCTCTTCTCTTCTCTTCTCTTCTCTTCTCTTCTCTTCTCTTCTCTTCTCTTCTCTTCTCTTCTCTTCTCTTCTCTTCTCTTCTCTTCTCTTCTCTTCTCTTCTCTTCTCTTCTCTTTTTTTCCACCTGCTGAAAAAAGCACAGCAGAGCTGTTTCTTTATCATGCTCCTGCTCCTGCATTTTTCCAAACCAATTAGGCCATTACCAGGGCTAAATGAGGCATAGAGCCTCCAAAAGTCACACCGTCATCCTGGAGATGAAGCACGTAGAGCTGCAGAGCTGGCAGGCAGGCAAGGTGGCTGGGGCTCACCAGAGTGTGACTCCAGGTGTTTTTCTGCTCCAGAAAGATCACCTTCAAAAAGGAGTGAGGGTGAAGTCAATAAAAGAGTATTATTTTAAAAAGTGCTGTTTTAACAAGAAGTGGCCACATTGTGGTCCATTAGCACAGTTGTGTTTCTCAGGTATGCACAGAGGAAGTGGGTGGCCACGGTGTCTTCTGATTTCTGAACTGTGTTGCAGAAAGGGCCTTGAAGACCGTGAAAGCTTTCACATATCTTCCAGTAGCTCTGGCATTAGTTTTTTGCTTGCTGATCAAGAACTCCCTCCCTGCCCTTAGGTCTGTAGTGGGCAATTCCACTCTCCTGACAGACAGATGATATTCCAGCATCCAGGCTCCCTATCCAGCTGAGAGCCTTCAATCATTCATATCATGCCAGTTTGTGCAATAAAGCAGGATGGTCTTCAATTCTTTCCATGGCACAAACCCTGTATTTGCTTCTATTCCCAAGCTCCTGGGAGCTCTGTGTTGGATATGGAAATGATGCAGAGGAGGAGGTCGTCTCTCCTGCCTGAAGCTGTGATACTCCTCACCAATCATGCTTAAATTATGAACTGGAAAAAATTATGTTGTAATATCTAACATGATGGGAATGGGCCCTATTTAGAAAGGCAGAAGACACAAAGCCAAGCAATTCAATTCATTAAAGCCTGGAATCCCCTACTTTATTTCAGAAAGGAGCTCTGCCAGAAAATATGATAATTTGCCATCATATGCTGTTTCAAGAACATAAGGTGTTGTGTGCTGAAAGAAAAATAACACATACACTCTTATGAATTTTATTTTTGTACAGTGAAGATAATGGATGCAGTCCTTTGCTGTGAATACAGATTATTTTGGAAGTTTAGTGGCTTTGCTTATCCCTACCTTCAGTTGAGTTCTGCTGTCTTTACTCTCACTGAGCAATAACTTAGTTACCAGCTAAATCATATGAAAATTCCTGAAGAATGTGATAGTAGTAATACTAATTTCACCAACCAAATAAATCTAGAGGTGAGAAAGATGCAATTCCTAGCCTTTTTCTGGTTTAAATGCATGATAGTGGACTTGTTGAAATAGATGTAGTAAAAAGAAGCCCACACTTGAGCATTATTGGACGTGTTCCTTTGGATTTAGTTATTTGAGGTGCTAGTCTAAAAAGAGCATGCTCTTCACCTGGGCAGTCTCCCCAGCAAGTGCCATGCTCCTGGTTTTCCTCAGTGCCAAATCCAGCTGATTTGGTTAATTGAGTCATCACAGCAGTTTAATCTAAACTGCCAGAATTTGCAGGAGAAAGCTAAGGTGAGGGTTCATGATGTATTTGATGACTTTTTGGAGCTCCTGATGACCTCCAACAGTGATGCAATAAAAAAATCACAGTGACATTGTGGTATCTTTGGTGATAGTATCAACAGAGGAGAGTGACTGGGAAATTCCAATAGGGTAATATCTTGTTCATGGGAGTGTTTGATTTTAATTTTTTTTTCCTTTTATAAAATTAAGGCTGGTTTTCATAAAACTTTTTCCTATTTGCTTAGGACAAAGCTAATTAATTAATTAATTAATCAACTGCTAGCTAGTGGAGCTAGACATGCCCTTTATTAGACACTAGCCCTATGATTGTCTAACACAACATTTTTGAAGCAGGCATCACTGGATACTGCTGGATGCTGGTTTTTATACCAAATGGACTTTGATTTGAATCTGGATGGTGATTTCCAGCATCCTCTTACATTACAGGGCAGATAACATGCATCTATAGGGTTCAAGATGAATTCTGCAAAAAATTGAGACACTTGTTCATTCCATCTTTTACAAATCATCGTGTAAAGTTTGCTTCCTACAAACTTGTAAATAAAAAAAATCCTTGAAGAGGGCTGACAGTGCAATAGGGGAGACCAGTGCTGGCTGCTTGCATTGGTGTTGCTACTTGCCAGTACTGGCTGTGTGTCATGGATCTGTGGTATCCTCTTACTGACATCTGCAGCCACGAAGTGCAGCCCCACAAGCCCAGCCAGCATTTCTTGGGTGAATAAAGTAAATAATCATAACTGATAAACAAGTTCTGGCATATCACATTGATCTTCCACCACGTTGCATAGGCAGATGAGGGTCACTGTTCCTATTCCAGGGGTCAGTGTATAGTGTACAGTATTATACTCCTCCCTGTGCCCCATTCCATGGGACATGCTAGCACAAGCCAGCTCTGCAAAGAAAACTCAGCAAAACTTGCCTTCTCTCACTGTAGGACTAGAGTGGGACATGTGTCTGTCTGTGCCCTAAGTCACCTCCACTCTCTCTTGCACAGAATTTCTTCTGTGCCTTTCACTAATCTATTTTAATGATTTTTTGGATTTAGCAGAACTTCTGTCCTTGCTAGAGTTCAATATTTCTGATGACCTTTCCAAGACTCCCTTTACATTGAGTCAGTTTTCTTCTCCTGGGGACCCTATTCACTCCTGCCTTCTCTAACAGGAAGAGGTTACACGTTGTGTACAGGCGAAAGAAATAGAAAAAATAGAAAAGAATGTTTTGGTGTTAGAATGAAAGGAGGAGAGAGAAGAAAACTGGAGAAGGAACAATAATTATTCCGTTCAGAAAATCTTAATGAAGAGAAAATAAGCAATAGGAAAGATTTTAAAAAAAGATAAAGAAAAGGCAACCTGTGACAGTGGAGAACTAGAAATATAAGAAAAAGGATTAGGAAAAAAAGACCACAAAAATCCATAAGAATTTATTAATAAATCATGCTGGATCCACTATAAAAATAAATTATCCAACAGAGGAAGTGTTTATTTGTTTTTAATAATAGTATAAATGAGAAAGCAGCAACCAGCCAGAGACTACTTTAGTCTCTGATTCAGCAAACCACTAAAATACATGCTAAGCTTTTAGCATCTACTAAATTTCATTAAAGACAAGACTCACTAAAGTTGAGCACATACTTACGCCTTTTTTCTGAATTGGATTTTTGTTGTAACTGGCTCAGAATTACAGTTGTCCTTATTGTTTGGTTCTATGATGATTCTGCAGGGGAAAATATGCGATCAAATAAAGCATTTTACTTCAAGCGCAGATGTTTTTTTAAAAATAAAATCAAGTAACATTAAAAGAAATTACTAAGCAAAATATGTTTTCCCCTTGTAAGCAATTAGACAAAGCTGGATTTGAAAAAGTGTTCAGCTCTCAGATATGTACTTTATTTTTTTGCTAGAGAAAAGCCTGAATCAGCCATGATTCAGGTCATACTCAGTTTCACATCTGTTGACACGGATGAACCATACTTGCCATACATTTCTAAAATTATTTCTGGACACTATTACAAGTTGGGAGGTGAAGTCTCAGACAAAGTAATGGACAGGTGGCTGCCTAGCCAGGCAGGATAAAGAAGCTGGTATCATGTCAAGGGCCCTTCCCCACACCAGCTGTGGGAGAACACCACTTCCAACAAATCCATACCAAATTGTGATCAGAAACATGTTATCCCAGTTTATTTAAAAGCTGCACTTAACAGACAGATTGACTTTTCTAGGGGCTTGCTAGGGGCTTCCTGATGGATCATAGTGGAAATAAGAATTTTGCTGATACAAATCAGATTCCTCTCATGTTTATTTACATGGTCTGAGCTTACTTGCTCTTGCTGTTTTGTAGAGGAATGATCAAAAGTTGGTTGATTAACAGAGAGAAATACAGAAGGACAATTATGCGTTGCCTTATTTGAGTATTCTTTTTCTGTTATTTCATCTTCCCTGACCTTTTGGTTTGCTAACTAGCAGATCTAGTGCTGGCCGATCAAAAAGTGTGACATCTCTTTTGAATAACACTCCACTAAATAGTGTAATTTTAATTGTAACTACTCACAGTTGACTAACTACTTTGGCACCTTTCTGACCTCTCTTCTATTCTTTTCTGCCTCACAATGTAGAACAGGAAAAAAAAAGGCAGTTCAAGATGTTTTATCCTGGTGACCAGTCTTTTTAACCTATTATTTTCTAAAGAGAAGGAAAAGACAAAAATTAGAGAGAAATGTAAGGTATAGAGCATCCAGGAGTTGATAACAATGATAGTTCCTTCTTATTCTTTCCACACAGACTACATCAACACAGTTTCATAAACTGTGTCCTTTGACTGGTATTTTTTGATATTAAAGAACTGAGCTGAAGACTTTTAATTTTCTTGTAGAAAAGCTCATCTTAAAAAAGTGGATTATGCAAAGAGCATAACACATACTTCGTGTTGTTTTATGGGCATCCTGAGCAAGGAAAAAGGACTTTGCTAGGGGATTCAGTCCTTTTGTCAGCCCCAGAGATGTTTCTCATAAGAGAGGATGAAGATAGATTAGAAGCTGGGAAAGATGAAGAAACTTCTCAGTTTCAGGGTCATTCCACAGTGGTGGACTTCACTTCTGTGGCTGTAAACACAGCACGTGTTAACACTTCTCTGCCTCTTAAGGCCAGACACACAGAAGAGATAAATTCTGCACATCAGGAGCTAAGAGCAATTCGGTAGGGTGACACTTGCTGGCAAAGCTCCTGCATTAGATGTCCAGGAAAGGCTTGCTTGAGATGCAGGAATGTACATATGATGTGCAGGAATTTACATATGATGTGCAGGAATGTACATATGATGTGCAGGAATGTAAGGTGTCCTGTAAGGCACACAGGGTGAGTGCATGGCTGTTTCACCTGAAGGCAAAAATCTGAACAACTCAAATTTCATAAACCACATCCCAGTGCCATATGCACCATGCCACAAGGATGTAGATTGCCTTCATTCTCCAGAGTATTCCCCAGGCATTCTTTCTTCATCTGTTCAGGAGGATCTAGTCACATCCCAAAAATATAGGACAGGGTAAAGTATCTCTGACTGAAATGCACACTCATTAGCATGGTTAGCATGGTTGAGACTTTCTTTAGGAGCAAGGAAAGTCAGAGAAATCAATTTAATGAAAAACGTTAGCTTTGCAAAGTATTTCACTTCCTGTTTTATCGCAGCCCTTACGGGTCTCCCTTAATCTCCTCCATATATAATGACAAAAATCATTCAAACTACCAAGAAGCCTTTAGATTGGCATTATATCAAAGGCATCTCTTCATCCACTTTAAGCAATTGATAAAATGTTGGGCTTTTTAACAGGCAAGGTAGGAAACAACCAAGGTAGCAAACCATGGCAGAGCAACAGAAGGTCAGGCTCTGGAACACAGAAAGGCAAAACAGGACACCTTTAAGATGTAGGCAAGATGGATCACCTGGTACCTGTAGTCTCTAAATCTGAGATTGTTCAAGGAATTGAACAGCATAAATTGTGCCAGCATAAATTAGAGTAATCAGTAACTGATGGGTTTATGACAATTTCCCAAAAGGCTGCAGGTGGGCTGCTGTGGCTTTGGAGCTCCCTAGGACTTGGCAATCCCTCCAAGCCCACGTGTTCTGCATGGATCTTCTTTGGTGCTGTACCTCTTTCACATGTCTTAGCAGTTCTGATGAATTTTTCACTGGTTGTTTCTTGTCCAAGATGCCTAGATAAACCCGTGCTTTCCAATGTTCCCTTGGATGTGTACCCACATGTACTTTTCACACTTGTACTGAAAAGGGCACAGGAAAGATGAGGAGTTGTAGAATTGTCTTATTCCCTTCTAGTATTTGTTTTAGAGGTTTATGATATGGCTTGTAGAAATGAGCCTTAGTTCTTATTGCAGAAAAAACACTTCAACACTCCAGAGAAGCAAAACCATTCACACCTGTGAGGTCCCTGGAGCTGCTGCTCAGCCTGACTTATGGTCACACCTGTGAAGAAATTACTCCAAAGACGTAAGTCACTCTCCACACGGATTTCCACCAAACGCTCACCACTCAAAAACCACTTACAGCTCTGTGTTTGCTAATGGTGTTTGCTGAGTGCATCCAATGAGTCTCTAAGGTATTTTCTATTGCTGCTTCTGTTTTTTTTGCTTCCTGCCATCAGCAAAGACAGAATTTTTTCCACAAAGGGATATCACATCCCAAATCACGCTGATCAGGGATATTGAACATGATACTGATGCAAGTTACTTGAGAAATGTTATGTGAACCCCAAAGCCAGGTACAGTCCTGATGGAAATGTGGTTGCTACAAAGCTGTGCAAGCACTGCTACATGGCTTGGCATGGGATTGTGTGCACTTCATGAGCATGTGCTGAACTGAGAGGGAGAGCAGAGGCCTTGAAATTCCATGTTAACTCCATGCACAGTAAATGCTGCCTATGGGTAGGTTTGGATTTTTACCTGGTTATGCAGCAGTCAGGGGCTGATGCTCTTTTGAGTGTTGTTGCTACAACCAGATTTGTTTGAGATGCCATGAAACAAACTGTTCTGCTTGTTCCTGGTTCCATTTTCCATATCTGCAGTTCCCAAGAGTCTGGGACATCAGCCTCTAACATTTTAGGCTACCTTGATCTCAGGTTTCTGTGTTGAGCAGAGTATCAGCAGTGATATTCTAGGTATATTTCTGTCACTCTGGTATTTTGTAGTGCTAAACAGATCAGAGTGGGACTCCACACTTTCATAGTAGGCTCTTTATTATTTGGACACCAGTATATGACCTTAGGAGTAAAGGAAAGCTAAGATCTGGCTGCTACATAAAAATGATGTTATAGATACGAAAACTCTGGAAACCTAAATGGTAACTCTCTGACAAACTTGACAACATTTGGTGTATCAGATGTAGCAGAATTAAATGTTACAATTGCCTGGTTTACTGTGTTGTTTTCAGTATTTAGTTTATCCTGGAGAATTGAGAATGTTACTCTAGAACAAGTGGCCAGATTTTTCATGACAAGACTAGGTTTTTCCTAGTCCTAGTTCATCCTGCAGTCTCTTCCTCCCAGTGCTAAGTATATGCCTTTCTTGATTTGAACTGGCCAAGTTTTGTTATGTATGAGCTTCAGCAGCTTCTTCAGTACTGTGGCTGATTTGCATGCTGTGGTTTTGGCCACCTCTTAGCTTTTGCAATGCCAGGTGAGACTGTAATATATTATTTTTAACATACATTTGCTGTAGTGTAATAGTATATTACCATCTTGATTTTTGCCAGAAAAATACCATCTATAACAGATAACATGCCCTTAAGCTAGTTGCAGGGCATGGAAATGCTGTCCTGGTGACCCTGATGGTCTTGATGATTTTGTGAAATCTTTTTATTGGTTAAAACTCTTGAATTCACATTTTCTATTTAGTTCAAAACCAAGTGTGTGGGTCATGTTTTTAGAACAGAATCATTATTCTAGATCTCAATTTTTCTCTACACTCATCTGAAATCTCCAAATTTTTTCAAGGCTGAGATTCCATCTTTCAATCATGCTATTTGTCCAGATAAAAATCTCCTTATTTTAGGGAGTGTATTGAGTAAGAATTGTCTTTTTCTGCATAGCCAAAAAGTTCTTTGTAGTAAATTTTCAGCGAACACTTGCCTTGCTTGAAGATGGCGCAATTTAATTCCACAAAATGCAGGCAGAGGTCCTCCATTTGAGCACCCCAGCACTCTGGTTTTGATTGCATCTTTGATGCACTTGTCCCTCATTTTGTCCAAAAAGGTGCAGGGAGGTTGAGCTCATGCTTGCTGTGGTGACAAATGTGAACAATTTACTTTTTCTCATATTGTCATGGTATCTAAGCACTAGAAGTCTGGTCTGGTCTTAGAGGTGTGAAGACTTGTATTCTGTGTCCACTACCCACTGAAGTATCATTCTTTAGCTTCCTTGGGGCATCCAGGCCTCCCAGAAGCAGAACAAACCTTCTGTGTGAGAGGCCAGGGTCTTCTTGGATCTGGGACAGCCCTTTTTGCAAGGCCATAAGCAGGAATCTTCCTCAGCTCTCTGCTGTGAAAAGATCCTGAAAGCCCAGGAGACTGAGTTGAGCTTGTCCATGCTGGTTCCTTGTTGGTGTCCAGGATGATCATGTGAAATTTAGCAGCTTGTACCTTTGACTGAATGTGAGGGAAAAGCTTTTGGAAAACGATAATTTCTTGAGAGGTTTCATGGCCTTGTGAATATAAACATGCTGAACTTTGCTTTGTGTTTAGCTGATAAGTTACCATAAGTTAACAATATCATGCTGGTCCAAAAAAGACAAATGCCATGCTGAGATGTACAAACAGGGCTGTAGCCTGCAAGACACACGAAGTAATTCTACTACTTTGCTCAGTGCTTGTAAGGGCCAAACAAGGACACTGTGTCCATTTCTGGGCACTGGTCTGCACTAAATGTGGAGACATGCTGGAGGGAGGCCACAGGAATGAAACAAGAATAATCTGAGCTCAGGAAGGCATCTTTATTTAAAAAAAAAAAAAAAAAGTTAATTTAATTTGCTTGGTCTAAAAAAAAGTGTAAAAGGGGAGGTGAATCAAATCCCAAATAAGATGATTATGAGCAGGGAGGCACTGGCCTTCATGTGGTAGATGGGAGAAGAAGACAGGCATAAGTTGTAACAAAACCCACTAAAGTTAGATGTGAGAAAACATTTTCTTTGGTAAGAGCAGAGAAGCATTGAAGGAGGCTGCCCTGAGTGTCTGATGGGTTTTCTTCCTGACAAGGTTTCAGAGAAAATATGCCAGGAACTGCACTACTATTGCTGAGCCCTTCTTGGGCTAAGGGGCAGCCTCAGGGTCCCTTGAGATCCTTCCCGTGCCAGCTCTTAGATGTACCTTAGCAGCTGCTGTTGAGAGTTGTGGTTAGTCACTGCTTGATTAATAATTACTTCATAAGTAATGCATGCCATGAGTGTGCCATTCTGCTTCCTTTCACCCAAAAATTGAAAGATGTGCTGAACATTTCTGGTTTTTCTGCCTGATTTAGTCTGACAATAAAACTTTCATTCAACTGGCAAAATGGTACCAATTGCTGCAAGCTTTTCAAATACCCACAGCTGTACTTGGGTACTATCCCTCCCCACCTTAAGTACTGTTCCTGCCATGGCAGTAGTTGCCTGAGGCTCGTCCTATTCCTGAAACCATTTCAAATTCCTCCATGGAAGCTTAGAAGCTCTCTTCCAAGACAGTTCAGAATCAAAATGTCTGATAGTTAATGAAACAGAGTGGAAAAACTATTGAGGATTATTTTTAAAAGGAGAGGGGGATCAAAAATCAGGCCAAACAAAAAAAAAATACTACTTTTTTAATATATTTTTCTTGCAAAAGTAATCTTATGGAATTTTATTGGCTAAATATATGTACAGAGAAAAGGTGTTCTGCATTGAAGAGCTCATAATCAAAGAATTTATGTGTTAATACTAAATAATGTTTTACATGTAAAAACATTTGCAAAGGAAAAAAATAGCAGTGGATTCCATCCTAATTCAGTTGCTTGTTAATTTAATCCTTTTTTATTTATTAGCTGAAAACTGCAGGACCACAGTAATTTGTTCTATTAGTAGTACAATTTCCACCTGTAGTATGCTAAGTTTTATGTCTGGAAGCATACATCACCAGGTAATTCAATCATTGGCTGTGTAATGCTTTCCTTTAATAAGGAAGAGGCTTGTAATCTAATTAAAGAAAAGAGAACTGAAGAAAAATTTGCCACAACAGAAGTTGATAATAGAGTATATTATCTGGGGCACTGGCAGCAAGCTCACAACTGTTCATCACTAAATTGGTGTCTCTGAATGTTTTCACCTTTTTGTGTGTGCAGGACACTTGAAAGCAGCTGTGAGTCCTCTGTCTCCCATTAATGAGTTTGATTTTCCAGCTATAGCTGAAATTTAGGTATGGACAGTTGTAAATCTGGACACTGAGATTTATGAGGAGCTGAGCATACACTTAGTTTTGCTTTTCTATGCCAGTGCATCTTTGGACATTTATCCTTCAGTTTGCTGCCTCAGGGGTGTGCTTTATATACACACAGCCCATCACGTTCCCAGACATCGCCTCTGATATTACTTTAGTTCTGTGTCCTGTCCCTGAGAACTGATAGTTCCAAATTATTCAGGGGGATACCAACTAATGCCCTATACCATGAATGAATAGTTTTGTTTTCATTGTCTATTCCATTGTCATGCTCTTGAATGACAGCTTGGAATATTAAGTGCTGTAAATGCTGTTTTAAAATTTAATGTATTTTACCAGTTTGGATGTTTCAACTTTGTCTGCTGTGAGAAAAGAGAAATAAGAATGTGAATTTCACTTTTTTGTACATTTCATACTTCAGCCATATACTGTCTTGTGGTGAAGAGCTCCTAAATATTCCATGGCATCAGCCCAAACCCCTCCACAGCAACCCAGCAAACTAAATTATATTGTCTGCCTGCTGCTGATGGAAACAGTTTCCTTTTTCATAAGCGAATAACCCCAAAGGCAAAAGAAAGCTTTATTAAAGTAAAAGCAGAAAAATTGAGTAGTAAATCAGCAAGCCGTGGTCTTCTCACAGCAGACGTGGAAGTCACTGACCCCATCCCACCTTGGTTGAGTCCCACACGTGGCTCCTTGCCCAGACTCCAGCAACACCATCCCTGCACCTGTCAGAGGAGGCAGCCCCCCAGGTCCCTGCCATCCCAGAGGAAGCTGGGGGAGGGGATGAGCTGAGCTAAAGAATATTAGTCAGACCATCCCGTATCTTTGCCTTCAGAAATTACTCATGCTGTTTCAAACATCTCACCTCTGAGTGCTGGCCCTACCTGTGCTGGTCCTCACCTCAGGACGCTATCAGCACTTCACTAGTGTTTGTATCTTTCCTGAAACCACAGGAGATGTGAGGAAGATGACATATCTCTAACTGAAATATGGAAAAGTGTTTTGTTCTTTATTCTGTTGGGCACTGAAGAAGCCAAAACCATCATCCATCTGCCAGAAAAGATCAAACCCCAAACACTTCATGACACTTACTTCTTGCTGTCCCCTCCTAATCCTGGTTCTGGTTAAAATTCTATCATCCAGCTCTCAAAGGGCCACATGCCAATACCTCGACATATCTTGATATCTAGCCAAAGGTTTGATTGCCCTTGCCAATAAAAATGCACATGTTCAAACCAGGGCCAAAGGATATTTTAGAGTGGACTCACCACAGAGAATTGCAGTGTCTGCCCAGCTAAGTGCAGTGACCACAGAGGGATGATAACAGGAGCTTTGTCTCTCCTCTCTCATTGACTGCTGCATCCCAACCTTCATTGTAATGGAAATGGATGAAATAGTTCCACATGCTTGCTGGTCATACAGCAATGCATGATCATCCAGACTGGCTATCAGAAGAAGCCTCACGATCACAGTTTTTCCCTGCAGTACCTCTTTATTTGACCTAGGTGAAGATCAAATCCATATAGCTGCATTTAGTGGTAATAAGTCAGCCTCATAAAAAGGTTCTCAGCACTTAAAAACACTTGATTAATTGCTTCAGAGATTAATTGTCCTCAGGTTTAGCAATGTATGCCTAGCTTCTACTCTAAATTTGACAAATTTCAGATTCTTACTACTAGCTTTTAGACCTGTTTCAAATAGCCTGAAGAGCTGTTCACTGTGAATTTTTTGTGCTATCTCCTCTCCTGTACCCGTAGCCATTTTTATATGCCATAATTAAGTTAGTTCTTCATTTGGGAGGCCTGTAGACACGCTGCAGGGAAAATGTATTGAGCATGGAGAAGCTGCAGTATTTTTCATCTCCAGGAAACAGGCTTCAAAGGCTGCTATTTCAATGGCATGATTGCCGAACCTTTCAAGCCTTCATGATTCATTATGGAGAAGTACCTTGGTTTCAAATGCTTCCCTGGAATTCATTCTTCCTGTCAATGCAAAAGAACTCTTTCTGGTGGCCTGGTTTTATTTTTAGCCAGGATAAGTTCAAAGTTAGAGGGTTAAGAATGATCTGTGGAAGGGAGAAGATGGACCAACACCGAAAGATTGTTATGGTTAGTTGCTTAAGAGAAAGGCTTGATTCTCACTGCATTTGATGCCTCCTTATTCCCCACTTGCCCACTCAAGTCTCACAGTGTGCTCTGTTCATGGACACCAATCAGATCACAGGTTTTACAGCATCTGCTATGACCAGAGTCACACAGAACCACAGGAAAATTAAGCAACCCACCTGAGGTATGTGGCAGAGAATCAGGCATCTGACATTGTTTGAGGAGGTGTGGCTGTGTCACCAGGGTGCCTGGATGATTTTGCCAAGGTTGTGATATGTCCCAGGTGGGTTGTTGAGTGGGGACAGCTTCAGGGGCGTGTTGAGGGCTTGGCTTGACAAAGCAGAACCATCATGGCAATGTGGGATCCTGGTGTATAGCTGGAATCACTTTTCAAATCTTTCTCTTACAGTTCTCAGAGATGGGCTCTCCATAATGCTTCAGTTATGAAAGAAGAAGGGCAGCTGAATTGGTTTTTTGCAATGGAGAAGACAGAGGGAGAAACACCAGCACTGTGGCTCCCAACTTGTTGCTTATCTCCCTGCCAACATGTGCCCCAAATCCTCTCTGTGCTGTATTAAGGAAAGGAAAAGCTTTGACATCTGCTTTCTTACATCATCTTTTCCAATTCTGCATCCTTTAACCCCCTGGTGAAAAGAGGAACAATGACTTCATATAGCTGCTGCTTGGTTCTTTTGCTGTTTACCTGGAACACTTCTGCCTATGGGCCAAACCAACGGGCACAGAAGAAGGGAGACATTATTCTTGGAGGATTGTTCCCCATTCATTTTGGAGTGGCTGCTAAAGACCAGGATCTAAAATCAAGGCCAGAATCAGTGGAGTGTATAAGGTAAGCCGATAGAAGGGAAAATAAAAGGTTTTGGTGGGGAGGTTTTCACATTTCTTGACTTCAAATTGTATAAATATGGTCTGTAATCCGATGCTTGCAATTGGAAGGTATGATGTAAATAATGGAAAAAACAAGTGTGTATGTTAAACACCATTTGGACACTAAAAGAGGGCAATCTTTGTACTACCTGAAGCTGCCAAAACATTAATGTACTAATCTATCTGGCCATTCACAGGGAACATTTGAATAGTATCTGGAAATTAGCTTCCCTAGCAAGACAGAAAATTACCAATAGTGCTCTTTAGTTCATTTGATTAAAGTAATGCATGGCCAGATAGTTTAGAAATCCACTTTTTGTCCAGTTCTGCCTGTCATCTTCTAAGACTTTACAAACTTTAAAGTTGCCTAAACAAGTGAATAGTTGAAGGTAAGCTAGGTCACAGCTTTTGAAAAATCCCAGTGAATAACACATAAATGTCTCTTTGGGACTTTGTAAAAGTCCCGGACTTGTGCCCAGTCTTCCTCTCCGAGAGTTCATCTCTTTTGTGTAAACAACACATCTATGTTTTGTCTTAAGTGTTTGGGAGTTAACCTTGGAGTGAGAAAAAAAGTGAAAACAACTTCTCTTATTACTGAAGTGTAGACTTTTCTTTTTTTTTTATGAAATGTGAAGAATTTTTCACATTACAAGCCTGCACATAATACACAGAACAAGTGGAAAGTGTGACAGAAACTGATTGCAACTGGAACATCATGTAAACAAAATATAAGAAATTCATGTGGATTTCTGTCATGACAGAGCATGGGAAAACAATTCAGTGTTATGGGACTTCTGTTATCATATGTGAAGAACTGTGTATCTGGAATTATTTGGACCTCTAGTCCTAGGCTGGGGATCTCGTACAGTTTTGTTGCAGATGGCAATGAAGGATGGCTGAGAACATTCCTGTTACACTCACAGATTTCAGGTGTGGTTTCCCACTGGGACACTGAGCAAGACATGTCCATCTAGGTTATGAGATCATCCCCAGACCTGTTATAGAGAGCATATACAAGTGTCAATAAGCAGGGATTATTTTGGCTTCTTCTGTGTGTGCACAGGAAAGTTGTGAACTAAATGTATGTGCAATGTCTATTTCACAGAGCAAGAATCTCAGCCAGCTTTTCAGCATGTTTTTTCCTCTCCCAAATGCATCATTTTAAAAATGGAATGCTGGAAAGCGATGGATGTTTTCAGCTCTATTGTCTTCTTCTCCTGCTCCAGCTGGCAGGCAGGACAATGCAGATATTTGCAAACTAAAGTGCTTTCATTTGTGTCGACTCTGGGTCAGCCTCAGTGACTGTCTTGACATGGTCACATTGTTGGAAGAGATGGCTGGAAAATGTTCCACCACAAGTACTACAAGTGTGTGGTTGCCAAAAGGCATGTTAATGAGGTGGCACTGCCAACAACAGGCAAATCCTGAAAAGCCAGACTAGCTGTTTTAAGGACACAATGGGAGATCCTTCTGGGTGGCATTCAATCTGCTAAAATGTATCCTCCAGCTGAAATTCGCCTGGATAAAATCCCTGTTCTTCTTACCCTTGCACCAAGAAGATGTAGATGCAAAAGAGAAAAAAGATGTCTGGAGAGGCAGGCATTTGTGGCACATATCCTGGCTCATAATAATCCACATATTGTGGCTCTCTAAAGAGCTGGATAAATAGTGAGTTGATAGCATAATGCAACTGAAGAAAGAATGAAGGTCAGACATCTAGTTGCAGAGGTAGTAGAAACCACAAAAGGAACAAGGGGATGATTGGACCAGAAATAACTGGAAGTTGCTTCGTTGCACACATCTTTACCAGAAAATGTCCATTTGCAGGAAATGTTTAATTCAAAAGAGGTTGGACTGAGAAGACTTTTTGAGATTGGTCATCAGGTTTTAATGACAGAGGTAAAAAATATGTGGGAGTGTTTGTGTGTATTCCTTGTTATTGGTACACATCAAATTGAGAGCAGATATTTTTCCTGAAAGGATTTTCTATTTTAAGCAGTATTGAAGTCAGAAAATTCCTCCTGCTGGAGTTGTACAGAAATCTCTCAACACAACCATGGTCATTTTTGGTTTTTGACCCTGTGATCAGGCATCAGCCTGTGGCAGAGTTGTGCATGCTGACTCTAGGAGTCCAATACATTCTTCAAGTTGTTTGCTAAAATCTTACGTTATCACATGTGAGTTTCCTAAGTTCTAGGCAACTGACTGGTCAGGAATTATCAAAATTTTATTTTTGGGATCAGAAAATAAAAATACAGGTTCTAGTTTCTTCACAAAGTAAATCTCCCTGATCTTGTAGGGTCAAAAATTTCTGTAGGGTGGGAAATAGATAGATTAGCAAATTAGATAGAAGTCCACAGGGAAGCACAAATGTGACTGTACATGGTCAAACCAAAGGTGCTAAATCTGTCCCATGCCTTTACCTGCCCTTGTTGTCCTTCTCTGAGCCTTCTCCAGCACTGCTGTATCTTTTCAAACCTGAGGCTAGTAAGTTTTATACCTGGCCCCTTTTCAGATGACTGCATACAGTTTTTAATCTCTTTACACATAGAAAAATGTGTCTCATATCACATAAGAAAATTAGATCCAGGTCTCTCTGGGATAATGAGCATCCTCTCTCTCCTCATGCTCTCTTGCAGCAGCAAGTCATCAGACCAAATGAAAAGCTCCATGACAATACCTAAGGGTCCCACTGAAACCCTGTGAGTGGTCTATTTTAGAGTTCAGAATCAAACAACTTAAGACAATGTGGTTTTCCTCTTTTTTGAGGACTATTCAACCTGATCAGTGCTGTTTGGACATCTAGCTGTGTTCAGTGCCATACCTGTGCTCTCAAACTGGGCTTCCCAATGGATAGGACAGTTGGGGCTTCTCAAAATGGACAGTTTCCTCTCCATTTCTCAGTTTTTATGTTCTTCATGCTCTTGTTGCTCAGCACCTTTCTCTCCAGTTCAGCAAACATACTGGGCTAAACCTATTGTGCACACCTGGCACATGATTATTTAGAAACCATACACATAACTCAGCAGTGAAAGGAAAAGGGAACAGTAACAATCTGTTCCCCATTCTTTTTGTGCTGTTGCTACTGAAAATGCATCCTTGAGCTCTAAACACTGAATTGTAGAGTCTGAAGTGAAAACGTACCCATGATTTTGCCACACTAAATGTCAGGTAGGAATACACAAAGCGAGAGCAGTTTTGTTTCCTGATTGTTGTTTCAGCATTCAAGGATGCTACATTTGATATAAATGCACCTCCTGTCTTTGTATGCCTCAGGTGCTGCTGCAGCACCTTTCCCTATAACATTTGCTGATGCATATCTGATGTGTGCAGGGGAGGCAGAGATTGAGGACAGCACAAGCAAGCCCTGACCCCCATTCCACTCCCTGTCAGCACCCCCAGAGGCCTATTCATAACCTGATTTCTCTGCCCCTTCTTGATTTCAGGGAGATTAGCAGTTTTCTTGTATTCTGATCTTCATTCTAGCCAAGGTCCCACACTGTGACACAAAGCTTTCAAGCTGTGAAACTGTGGTAAAACATTGTCCCCACGTCATAGTGCAAGACCTCGCAGAGCATGGCTCCAGGACTCTTTAGCATCTGAGAGAGCAGATTTTTAATTCTAGCCCTTGCAGATGTATTTGCTAATCCCATTGCAGACCTGAATGTATAACAGGATATTTGGAATTCCTTTCCTAAGATGTAATTATATCATTTTCTCTCTCTTCCATTCACCTTCTAAATTCTAATTTTTTAATTTTTGATTTTCTTTGTTCTGCATAATTCTCCTCACCCACAGTCCTTGATTGTAAGAGTGGTAAGCAACTCATTATACCTATGACTGCAGGAATCCAACAAATGACTGAAAGTCTCCCCCTTGCATAGCTTAGAAATAACAGTGCAGTAGTAGCAGCAATAACATGCAATTAATGTACTGGAAATCTGGAGAGGACAGAGAAATTAGTATGTGTATGCAACCACTAGAGAAAGAGGAGTGCTGGTGTGATCGAAGGGTGTGTGCAGGCTTTGCCACCATTTCTGAGTGTAAGTCAGATCTGTCAGATATGGGAGGGTAAATGAAAGCTGTATTTGGAGCTTTCACATCACTTTCTCTTTTTTTTTGCTTCATATTCCATTGCTTAGTACCTTGCAAGTGTGATAAATGAAGGTCATGAATACACATGAGGCTGTGAATTATTTCTTTATGGGGACCAGCAAGGATCAGGACCAATTTCCCTGCTGGATCCAGACAGTAAGGGCAGTAAAAACCAAACCATACAAACAAACAGGGCATGGAGCTATGGGGGGCTTATACCATGCAGACAGCTTGTGTCCCTTAATTTGCATAGCCTTGCTTTGAAACCTTGACTGGGACATTTGAGCTATCCTGAGCACCGTTTGACAGACATGTTTCGTTTCTGGCAAACTGGTTTGCTGCACAGCTGTCCTCTGCAGAGGTGACAGTTACAGCAAGGTATCGCTTCCAATTTCTCTCTCCCAGTTTGTGCTCCTCCTTGGGAATAGAAGGATCAGAAGGTTGAATGCTCTGAGAGGTGGGAGAAAAGTATCAGAAAGGAAACATTTAAGGAAGGAGCGTAAATAAAAATTCTCCTCTACACCTGCAGGCTCTGAATTATTTACATTAAACTCTCGTTTGGAGCTTAATGGCCACTTTTCATAGCACCACAGCTCGCAAAATGCAAGACTGTGTGAACATACCTGTAAAGTAATACGGCAGAAAATGAGCTTTGGAGGCTGCTTCTTTTCAATCAAGAAAATACCAGTGGCTATTTAAATATTCTGGAAATCTAATGAAAGCTTGCTTCTGGTAGTAAATACTGTACAGTTTCTTTATGGAAGTTACCAGTCAAATTTCTGCGTGGTTGACAGAGCATTCCAGTGACTGATCATATTAATCACAGCAGCAGCAGCATAGCACAGCAGGTCAGCTGCATCAGTGGGACCTACTGCCAGGTTCAAAGGCTGCTCTTAGCAATCCCTCATGTACACACCAAACCAAAAGGAATCTATCTGCAGCCCCTTGCTGGGATCTTACAGTACAGTGGGAGAGAAATTGTCCACAAAATATCCATTCATAGAAATTGGAAGGATCTTGCTTCATTTAGAGCAGTTTAGCAGCACTGCCTTTGTCTGACCATATCTGTGTTACGGGACCGATACAACACTGCCTCAGATGACAAAATAACAGCTTGCCTGAAGATCTGTCAGGTGTTAGAGAGGACAGAGTGAGGAGTGCTGTCTTCATCCTGTCTGATCCTCTCCTCCTGAGCTGCTGTTGCTGCTGTCAGCAGAGGTGCAAGTGAAGAGCACCACAGGTCTCTTACCTAGGTTAGTTTAAGATAAATTATTGAAAGTATTTCAAAGATATTTGGGAGTTTAGGTCCCAGAAAACAGCCCCTACTCTCCCTCCAAAATAAAATTATTCCAAATGCAAGTACCTGAACTAGAGGCCTTATACTGTAAATATACACTAATCAGGAGCATATGTCAGAAAGGAAAACAAAAGCAACTGGGTATTGTGGGTCATAGTCTGCATTTACTGAATTAAACACCAAATATTTCTTTAAAGTGAAGGGCAAGACAATCCAATTCACTGCTTTCAAATATACCATCTGAAGATACCACCTGGTGGCATTTTAAAAAGTAAAGCCAAATTCCTTTCAAGCAGGCAAAAAAAATTTGTGTCATATTTCACCTGTATAATTTAAAGTGAGCAGGCTTAAATTTGCTTTTACATATGCTCAAATGTGTGAAGCTTTTCCCAGTAGTATACTGGTACCTTTGAACTTCCCAGGTTCTCAGTAGCCTTCCTTTTAAATATAGAAAATGGAATCAGATTTTTCTCTTTTACATGAGGAGCCTGAATATGGCTCCTTTCTTCAAATCCTATTAATATTAAAAATATCTGTAAGCGCGTGTAGCTTTTTAAAAAGAAGTGCCACAAACCCTTCCTTGTTTCCATTTATCCCTTCCTTGTATCCATTTATTTTCCCATTGCATTACTGACCACTTGAGGCAACATGGTGTGCCCAACACATCTTCTTCCTGTACACAGGACTCACTGACTCGATCCCGCTCAGCCTTGCCCTTTTGTTTCAGAGCTCTCCCATTGCATCTCATTCTTTAATGGTTTGGAACTAGAGCAATAAATACTCTAAATTACCAAATTACTTCTATCAGTAACCCACAGTCCCATGCTTCTAAAGACTAATCTTAATAAAGCTGACTGTCCCTTTGGTAATAAGTTATAACTAAGAACTCCAACTTTTTGACCTGAAGAGATCTGTACTGAAATTGTGCTGTCTGGGCTTTGAGGTATAACCTCAGAGCTGAACCTCATTTGGAATTTGGCCAGAGATGTCTGGAATGGTGAAGTCGAGTTGAATTAATGAAGTTTTTAAGACTTAAAGATAAACCTTAGATCTGATATCTTTAGAAATTCTGACCCCAGATGAATCAGATAAAACTCCTGGAATGGAAGTAATGTGGCTTTGTTCATTCAGCTTCGAAAAAGTCAGACATAGCTAACATCAACTTTGGAAGCAATTCATTTAATCCAGCAATTAAAAATGTTCAAGTCATATATCTCAGAGATTGAGAGGTTGTGATTTCATGAAGCTTCTCTTTAGAAATCTTCACCTCAGTAATGGAAACATTTCTCTAAGCATTTCAAAATGCGACTCATGTGACAGCTACAGTTTACCATTTCATATAGAATCTGTTCTTAGGCAGGCTATTTCCCCAGGCTTTTCCAGTTTTGGGGCCCATCACTTCTCCCAGTGGATCTCAAACATAACAGCATTGACACTTTCCTGTTTTCACCTGCAACTCAGCACAAAACTGCAAACTAACTGGTATCCTGACCCATAGTGCATTCCAAGGAAAGGCAGGTTTGAGCTGATGGAAGATTCTGCCATTCCAGCTGCATTGCCCTAAAACAGAGCAGCCTAACAGGCACACAACTGATTGCCAGGGTGACTTTATAGGAGAAAACACGGTAAAACTTCAAAATAATATGTATCAAAGGTACTTTCTTGCTGCTGCTTTGCACCAAGAAGTTTCTCTCCTTTTTGGATAAGCAATCATCCTGCTTCAGCTTCTTCCACTGCCAGGTTACCGATGCCATAAACAGGGACTCCCAGATCCTGCAGGACAGTTGCCATTGATCTGCAGCTCCACCTTGGCTCCATGTACAGCTGCAAGATAATCAGAAAACTCAACTTCTCCATCTTAGAGGCTTCAAAAAACAGTTTCAGTTTCACAGGCCGGCTCTGAGGGCATCTTCTGAGTTCATGTTTAAAGCAAATGTAGGAGAGAACCATAATAATGAGAAAAGTTACTCCTTCAGTGAAGGCACTGAGGTATCTAATTAACAAGTTATCAGTTTGCACTAGGACTTCTATTTATAGCATGTCTCAGTTCTCTGGTATGAGCAGTCTGACTGCGTTCTCTCTCACAAAGTGAAGGGTGTCATGTGAGGCCAAGTTTCCCTGAGCAGAGCTCTCGGGCACCTCCACATCCAGCAGCATGCCAGGGCTGTGGCTCAGCCTGCTCTGCCTGCACAAAGCCAGGAGGAGCTGACACACTCCAAGAGTATCCCCAAGCCTAAGTTCCAGGCAGCATCAGCACAGGCTTAGCAGACACTGCCATCTGCATTCAGAAACATGTCAGAGGAGCCTGGAAGCAAACATGGTATGTGTAGCTTTCAGTCAGAGGATCACAACATCCATTTCCTCAGGGATCGTGAGATCAAGTTTAAGGTCCTGAGCACAAGGGACAGGCCAGAGTCATCACTCCAGACATACTGTCTTTCAACTTTCACAGATTTTAGGGGTCTTAGAAAAGTTCACCTCTGGAGTGAGTACCCAAACTGAAAAGTTGAAAGCCAGAACTAACCCTCATAGCATAAACACAACTTTCTGTAACCAGCAGAGACAAAAGCAAAATTTTCTAAATTTAATAAGATGCAAGAAATAGCGTGAGTTGCTTTTGCTTTTTGTATCTGGAATTTTTCACTCTGTCATTGCCTCATTCCTGGTCTCCTCTCCTCTGTTTTCCTCCTTCTCACTCTATTTTGTTTTTATTTTTGCTCCCCCAGGTATAATTTCCGAGGCTTCCGCTGGCTCCAAGCTATGATCTTTGCCATAGAAGAAATAAACAGTAGCCCAACTCTCCTTCCCAACATGACTCTGGGATACAGGATATTTGACACTTGCAATACAGTCTCGAAAGCCCTGGAGGCCACGCTGAGTTTTGTGGCCCAGAACAAGATAGACTCCTTGAACCTGGACGAATTCTGTAACTGCTCAGAACACATCCCTTCCACAATTGCAGTTGTGGGAGCAACTGGCTCTGGCATCTCCACTGCTGTGGCAAATCTGCTGGGACTCTTTTACATACCTCAGGTACGCTTCCACTTCACTTGTTTAGCTTACAGAAGTGGCCTGCTTCTCTACTCTGCAGAGATTAAGCAGAAATTGCTTTATCTTTGCCATTTCCAACAGAACTTTAAGGAGAGGAACAATAAAATGAGGGGTGGGAGGGGGTGAGTGTCATTGTTGTGATAGAAATGTGTCTTGCTAGCACTTTGCAGTCCCCAAATGCAAAGGTTACTGCACAGCCATAACAACATTTGGCCAACAGCAGCCTAGTCTGGGAGGACTGGAGTCCTCTAGAGAGGCTTAGTCTGTGAGTACAGGTATTTTAGGGCAGTCAATGACAGTTGCCAGCCCTGACACCTTAGTTGTGTTGTTACTTCACAGTAGTGACTCTCTGGTCTGGTCCAGGTCCCACAGAGCCCACTTAAGGCAGAGCTTTGTCACTGCCAGCTGCTCTTTAGGTCCTCAGCATCTCTGATCATTCAAGTAGGTGACCTTTAAAGTTGTTGCTTACACTGATCAGATGCTGTGGAGGTTTCTTCTGACCTGACCTGCTTTTCTTTTGCCCTAGGGCATCCAAAACAACGTTTGTGAAATCATGTAGATATGCCCCTTGTCCCATGGTCATCTGTGTGGTGATGTGGTTGTGCCAATTCCTGTTTCACAGCATCCTTTGGGATGCATTCTGACTCTGCTGGAGCCAGTACCAGCATCCCATGGTCCCATCCTTTTGTTTTAAGAGGCTTGTTGATCTGCCTTAAGCAAAGTACAAGGCTAGCTTAATGTTGTTGCTCTTGATTTTAGATTTCTGCACTGAAGTCAGCTTTGGAAAAAGTGCTTCATCTTATCCATTTAAGTGTTACCTTGTATAGCCTAACACTTCCAATCCCTCTTCCAAAATTAATAGACGTGCCAAAGCTCGCAAGAGCCCTTGTAACAAGATTGTGTCAGAATGTGCTCTCAGTCTGTCCTGAGAAATGTATCTTTGCTTCAGCCATGGCTCCAATTCCCATCTGCACCACGAATGAAGAAGGAAGGATTCTTGATTGCCCTGTGTACAGTAATATATCTTGTCTGTTGAGTCTTACCAGTATGCCTCCTTTGAAGGAGTCTGAAAAACTGGACATTTGGTCTCTGAGCAGGGCAAGAATGGTTTAAGCTGTGCTATCTGGGTATTACCCAGTGTGGCATTGGAAGCTGGCATGTAATAAAAACCCTGGTGACATCTTATGGGGCACTGTTGATTTACACATCACATTACCAGGTGAACGAGGGCAGCCAAGAAGGGTTGGTGAGTTCAACTGAACATAAGAGATGTTTGCAGTTCTCAGATTTTCTCTTTAAACAGAGAATGACATTTGTCCTATGAGGCAGTAGCCTTATCTAGAGGCTGCAGAAAAGGGTAGATGTCAGGAGGTTCAGTTCTGGAACGAAGTCTCAGCCAGGTGGTTGAAGCATAACAATTGAAAGCAGGCTTTTAGACTGGCAGATGTTGGGTAGAATTGTCACAGCCATTTATAGCCAGGCCATTAGCAAATCCAGGTTTATTAAGCCCTGCATTTCAGTAGGAGTTGGAGGTGTATTTTACAATTAATGTACGGCTCATTACTCGTTCTGTTGACGTAGACTCTGAAAATGTTACAACTTCCATTCTGTTTCTCAGTACCTCACCTCAGTGTCCCCTTACAGCACATGTGGCAGTGGGACACATTGCCTGCACCTCCTGGCAAAAGGTTGGTGGGAGTGAGAGTAGCACTGGGCAAGAGCCTGTCCAGGGGAGAGTACAGCTCTATGAAAGGAGGATTTATTCCTGTGACCCTTGAAACTGCACTATGAGACCTCCCTTTCTTTCTTCTTGCAGAAACATTAAATAACATTCTGTGTCTTGCAGAAACATTAAGAAGAAGAAGATAAGGTTTTCTGTAAATTTCCACTTTGTACAAAATGAACTGTTTATAGAAGACTTTTTCAAATGAGAATCAGTCCTAAAGAATTCGGATACCAATCTCAAAATGTGTTTTAGAAGTTCTCCAGATCTTTAAACTGTTACTATCTGGGGTTTGTGGTTTTCTTCCTACTTGTAGATAATTCAAATTATATCTTAAGAGCATGTGGCACTTGTTCTGATTAGAAAGACAAAATATTTATTGATCGTTTTAGAAAAGGAAATAAAACCAGTTTTAACCATAAAACATGGTGGCTTATGAAGCATGGACTGCCTGCTGGCTTCTTTGCTGATTCTGGCCAGGAATCAGGAAACGCTGCTAAAGTAGCCTTACCATAACACTCGGCAGGATCAAGGAAGTTGATATACATCACATTCTTCTTATGTCAACTGACAGGGATTGTATATAAAAGGCACATAGTGTCTGATGAAGCCTGTTTAAGGATGGGGATGGATGTCAAAAGCAAGGGGAGAGAGACAGAGTAGCTTTGGAATGGCAGAACCATCCTGCTGTCTCATGTCTGGTTCAGGACAGAGAAAGCCTGTGTTTTGTCTTAATTAAGTGCATTGTCCTCATTTATCTAGATAGTACATTCTTTTTATTTATGGATTTGACAGAAATATTTGCCATTCTGCCAATCTAGTGTCAATTTCTCTCTCCCTTGGATCCTTGACCTTGCAGGTGGGCACAAGCTGGCTCCAGCCTTGCAGGTCTGAGCAGCTGCTCCTGTATGAGTGCCTCTGTAGGATAGGCACAGCTAGCAGAACATGCAGGGCCTCAGAGTGGATCATCTGCAAACACAGGCTAAGAAAATGTGGTTCCCAGGCTGACAGTGATGCTAGGTAAATGCAGGCAATTTCTTTCAGGCATTTCACTTTATTGGTGTGTTTTGCTTGTTTGCTGTGCTCTGACAGGTCAGCTATGCCTCATCCAGTCGTCTCCTGAGCAATAAGAACCAGTTCAAGTCTTTCCTGCGCACAATCCCCAACGATGAGCATCAGGCCACAGCCATGGCAGATATCATCGAGTACTTTCGCTGGAACTGGGTGGGAACAATCGCAGCTGATGATGACTATGGCCGGCCAGGGATTGAAAAATTTCGGGAAGAGGCAGAGGAGAGAGATATCTGCATTGATTTTAGTGAGCTCATCTCCCAGTACTCAGACGAAGAGGAGATCCAGCAGGTGGTAGAGGTCATCCAGAACTCCACGGCAAGAGTGATTGTTGTTTTTTCCAGCGGCCCAGATCTGGAGCCTCTCATCAAAGAGATTGTCAGGAGAAATATCACTGGCAAGATCTGGCTGGCAAGCGAGGCCTGGGCCAGCTCTTCCCTAATAGCCATGCCGGAGTTCTTCCGTGTCATCGGCAGCACCATTGGGTTTGCACTGAAGGCAGGACAGATCCCAGGTTTTCGTGAGTTCCTGCAGAAGGTGCATCCTAAGAAGTCCCCCAACAATGGCTTTGCCAAGGAGTTTTGGGAGGAGACATTTAACTGCTATCTCCCTGATGGGTCCAAAAATTCTCCTGCTTCAACTTCCTTCCACAAGGGCCATGAAGAGGGGCTGGGAGCTGGAAATGGAACGTCTGCCTTCCGACCTCCATGCACAGGGGATGAGAACATCACTAGCGTGGAGACGCCGTACCTGGACTACACACACTTGCGGATATCCTATAACGTGTACTTGGCAGTGTATTCCATCGCCCACGCCTTGCAGGATATTTATACCTGTACCCCAGGGAAGGGACTCTTCACCAATGGGTCCTGTGCAGACATAAAGAAGGTGGAGGCATGGCAGGTAAGCCCTTCGTTCGTGTGCCTGTGCAATACACCTGCACAAGGAAAGACAAGCTGTCCCAAATGCCCTTCAGGGTGCCTCTCATAATCCTGGGTCTCAGACACAGCATAAGACTCTTGGGATGCAGTGAGTGTCTGTGCCTGAGGTAGGTGCATGCTCCCACCCCACAGGGAATATAAGTTAAGTTGAGCTAGGCCTGCAGTGAAAGGGGCTTAAACCAGGTTAAATTTTCTTGCATTTGCTGCAGGCCAAAAGTGCACACACAGACAATTACCACAGCCAGGCTGACGTAAGGTAACTTGATCATATATTGAGCCTTACATAAACAAGAGGGCCTGGGTAGAACACATAAACAAAAAAAACAGTTTTTAGAGTTCATTTTCTTTGGCAAGCTTTATATCTTTTGCAATCCCACAGCAGTTTTCCATACAGGCTGTATTTTTTTCCTCACGGTTTCAAGCTTATATAGGATCAAACTAAAGAAGATTGAGTAATGAAGGAAAATAATGTGTGGTTCTTGGGAAGAAAATAGATAGCTGCTTTGATTTGGCAGTGGTATTTGTGAACTGATGAAATTATACTAATGACTTAGTCCCATTTACCCATTCATTCGATACATTCTGCCCACTGGCACATGGATCACATTCTGGCATTTTGTCTTCTGATCCTTATGAATACTCTCTACCTTACTATGTATCATGCTATCCAATGTAGTATTCACCTTGTGGTTTGAATATCTACTGCATTCTTAACACAATTAGCATGGACTATCAAATGATGATATGTCAAATATGCAGCAGATTCTGTCTACCTCATTCTGGTTGTCACAAAACACTTGAGCCCAAACATGCCTGAAATCAGGACAACACAGGCGAATAAAAGGAGGATCACCTCCCCATTTGCATGGGTGTTTTCCTCCCTTTGGGATAGTCTAACCAAAACAAAGGCTGTCCTTGCCACAAACTGCAGATGTCAGGTCACATTCTCACATGGAAACTGCAGTTTGGTTCCTGTCTAGTCGCAGTTAATTGAAAAACATCGGTCAGATCAAAGTAAAAAGCTTTGTCTTGGCATTTATGGGAAACTTGCACTGCTCTAGGTGCCAGAATAGGTTTATCAAAACCACTTCACTCAGAGCTGATGAGTGCAAGGTTTGACCCTGATTTAGAGGAATCCTGCATTGGCTGGCTGTCTCCAAAGTTTCTGCCTTTCAAAGCTATTCCACTCTTCAGGAAAATACTGGCAGAAATGGGCAAGTCGCGGTCAGATTTAGCTTTCACTGTTGTCAGTAAAAATTATCCAGAATTAATGTAGTTTAATTATTCCTTTATGCCATGTCAGCTTGGAAAGTAGAGCTAGATATTCAGGCTGTTGCTAAGCAAAATAATGTGTTTGTTGAAGATTCCATGGTTGGGAAGAACGACCTCGCATTTCTGTGTTGCTTTGCGGGTGCTGAAGGATATACACATCAAAATGTAAAGCATCCTGCTGATCTTGGCATTTGGATATACATACCTGCCTGAGAGGAGGGAATCAGCATCAAGAGGGAGTATGTAGAGAATAACCCCACTGGGCAGGAACAGGGAATGCTACTAAGGAACAGGCTATACTCATAATGACCACCATCATATTGTGGCTTTCAAGCCTACTTGTGCAATTTTTTTCACTTTGTTTCAAAATCAAACACATGAATAGCAGGTAAATGCAAAATTTGTGTACACACCTACTTCATACCAGGTATTGCAGCTCATTGCCTCCAGGAAGCTTTCCTGAGCCCTGGGAGTAATGAGTTCACCTCACAAACATGCAGCCTCCAGCATTTCCAGAGTGGTTTTCTGACAACAGCACAGAAGAAAATCTTTCTAGTAAAGTCAATCAGATTTGCAGTGGTACTTCTGCCAGTGTTCACTGACTGCTCACTTTCTCACTGTCAGGTTGGGGTTTTTTTCATGGGAAGTGACCTGAGAGAGCAAGGACAGTGTTACAAGGCCCCCATACCTGTGACTAGAGGGCAGCTGCTCACAGGCAATTACTGGCCAGGTGCTGTGTGGTACAGATAAGGTGAACCTACTGAACTTGTGGCTCCATTAGCCTGCGCTCCTGTCTGGAGCAGCCCTTGCCAGCAGAGTCCCTGGCTGGGGAGCAAAAATGATCCATTCTGCCATCTAATTATGTACCATTTAATTTTGTTGCCTTTCAATAGCACTATCCTATTAACACGTATGAGTTTTTATGTGGTTTGCTAATTGCTAATTTTATGTACTTACAACACAAATCTTCTGGGGGATGTGCTCTGTATCATTTGTGGAGAGTACTTTTGCAGATCCATATATAAACCCAGGATCAGTTATAAACCTCAGTGATCAGTTCATTTGAAATGGGCAGCCTAGCACAAACCAGTGTGAGTTGGTTAAACTGAGCAAAATTCTCCTATCAAAAATTTACCATCTATAGTTTAAGAAGCTCTAGGTGTGTTTCAGCATGGGGAGCACAGGATTTTTGTCTCCTAAGGTGAAATACCAAATACCACTAACTTCCATGTTTACTTATTTATAGCTACTTGTTTAAGAAACCATTTGCTCATTTTCTCCACCTGGGTCAGTGATCTGTGACACATCCTGTCCATAAACCCAGTCTTGCTTCCTTATGTTTTACCAGTGCCTCTGAAGCTGGCTATGGGCATTCCCAGTGGAGAAGGGACTGGCCAGCCCAAGCTGTCCAGCTACCCAGCATGTGCAGAGATGCAGGCACAGGCAGAGCTGGTGAGCAGGCAGGACAGGCTGTGCAGGCTGTGCCTGGAGGAACCTGTGCCATTCATTCCGCATACAGAGCTGGCCAGGGAATTCAGAATCCTTTATCTGAAAAAGGGGCAGCTGGCACTGCAGAAAATTGCAGATTTTATTAGGATGTCTGTGCTGCCCTTATTTTCAGTGATCTGAGCTGTCTTGTTTTAAGAATCTACGCTGCTGTAAGGCAGAAGATAATTGAGGTGCACACCTTTGCAAGATGCCTGCAAAGGGCAGACAGTGTTGTCTGCATGTGCCATTGTTGTGTCCTGCACAATATTGAACAAGATCAGATCAATTACTTCTTTTTGCACTGTTTTGTTCAGGTAACAAAAAGGTGCAGGGCAATCCCGAAGAAAATGTATAAATTCTGTCACTTTGGGGCAAGGCAAAATTTTACAAAGAGCACTAAGAATTAAAGTGGGTGCATGGGTGCAAATAGTACAACAGAAAAAAAATCCTCCTAAAGGCTTCCAATACCCCTGGCTGTCTGAAGACCACTCTCTTCTGCTGGAAGGTTGTGACTTTTTAGGAGACCGTATGGAGTAGAGCTAATTCTGTGTGTTGCTCTGGTTCATGGACTTGCCTACCCCAAACACAGGCTCTCCCATAAGCCACAGAATGGAAGTGGGAAGTTATGGCAAGAGGTGGGATACAGGCTGAGAACTGCTGTACTGATGCTGCCTCTTTGTCAAAATTCCCTGCATTTTTGGCCTATTTCTCCATAACTGCTTTGACAGTCTGGTTTTGAAGCCCTTTCTTCTTAACATCTTCCCTCAAGTTCCTTAATTTTCTTAGCCAAATACCTCACGAGGCTGTTTCTCTGGTCACTTCTAGGAAAACATCCATCTGTTGTTTTTCAATTCCACTCTGATCATTTACAGGAGCCTCTCTGGTCTCTCTCTCTCTCTACAAACACTGTGTGGTCCTGCAAAAAAAAATAGGGAGAAAACTAACAGGGAATCCTAACCTGTCCTTCAGAGCAAATATTTCCTGCTTCATATTATTTTTGTGTGAGAAGATGAAAGACCTGTCTTTTCTTCGGCCTGAGGTCACTCGGTTTCTGCCCATTCATTTGGATTCTTGATGAACAGCTGCTGGACCTCTATTTGTGTCTTGCAGTAAAAGCATTGTGATTAAATGGGGAAGACAGGCTCCCAAGGATCTGAGAAGGCAAAGGTGTGCAGTTACAGGGTCACTGAGCAGAGCATCTTTGGGTTGACTCCCAGCCAATTTGCAGGTTGCTGTTACACTGAAGGCTGTGAACTTTGGCGTGAGTGAAAAAGAAGAGCTCTTCCCAGCACCAAGGCAAAGCACAGTGCAAGGGCTGAAAAATGTGTTGTGCTAATGATTCGCAGGTTGGAGACATGCTTGTGTGTACTGTTCTGTGCCTGGAAATCCGACTGACCTCAGACTCAGGGAAAAGCTGCCATATGCTGTTCCACAAAATAAAAACAAATACAAATTGGCTTCACCTAGCAACACCTTAAGTCTTTTATTACACTTGTGCACCTCCCAGCCAACAGTTCCTTCCTCAGTGCTGGTGAGGAGCATTGTGAAGAGGTAAAAATGGATTGGCATCTTCTCCAGCTTTACATTTAGGCTTGTCTGCCTGGCTGGAAATTGATAGTGCAAGGCTTTAAAGAAGTAAATAATGCCTTAGATGACACTGACCTTTGAGCCTAATGGCTTATCTAATCAATTTTTGTGTCTATTAAGCTAGAGGCCTGTCTGAACAATTCAAAACCAGCTGATTTGTGGTGTACAGAATTAAACAGTATCAGAACAGCTATTAGCTATGGCTGGTGGGAAAAATAGTCATTTGGGAAGAATCACAAGGAAAACAGAGGAAGCTGTTGAATGTCAGGCAACTGCAAAATCTTGCCTACTCTGCATTACAAATGCACTGGAGATGTATTTGTTGTGAACAGAAGGCAAGAGGTGTGCCATTGTTGTGGGAGACAGAATTGAGAGGGACACAACTTGAGCCACACACAGAAATATGGGGGTCAATAGAGCAAACACAGCTATTTCCCCACCAGGGCAATAACAGACAATTGCTTATTCATTAGTTTGAAGATAACAACTTGCCATCAGCTGAGAGCATCAACTAAGCAGACAAAGCAGACAATAGATGGAGTATTATTTAGTCCTCTCTACAGCTAAAAGGAGAAAGACTTATCTGGACTCACCAGTAGAAAATGTGCTGGGAAATGATTGCCCTGACAAGGCTGCTAGAAGAAGGGTGAATGAACTGCATGCAGCAAATACAACAAAGGAGTTATGGTTATTAATTACTAAGTAAAGAATAGCTGAAGTTCTTCTGAATTGGGGTAGTACACACTTCCTGATGACCAAACCCACAGTATTCTTGTCTGCCCCCAAACACATTGAATTTTTCATAAAATCACTTTTAATACAGTCATTTGTGCAGTGCTTTACAACAAAAGCTGTATTTGAAAAGAACTTTTTTATATTTATGAAGTTCATTTATGAAGTACTTCTGCCAGTTGGGGAAAAGTAATTTTTTCAGTCTATAGTGGGAATTTTAGGGAAGGCTTCATTAAATGCTCATATAATGTCTCTCTGTAGCAACTTCAGATAACAATTGTCCCTTCAATTACCAAGATGTCAGGCTCCAATATCTGTTACAAAGACACAGCATGTCTTTGTTGCACAAAAGGATGTAAAATTTCTTCCAGGACTGACCTCTCCTGATACTACTCACAAATGGAGCTGGTGACAAAGGGCATCTTGAGAGCTTCCTTAATGCACTCACAAAGTGGGATGAGGCAACAAGTGGATATATAGAAAAATTCCATTTATCCCAAGGTAGGGTTGAAGCTAACTTCAAAGGCATGATAATCATAGCATAGTTCATTATTTCATTTCTTTCTGGGTAGTCAGCTATCTTCACAAATGCTTTACTAACCAGTCACAGAGTTTTATCCCCAAAGTGAACTTTCATGCACTGTGGAGGACTGGTGTTGCTCCACACAGAAGTTAGAAGGAATGAGAAAAAATTACTTTTTATGGTACTTTTTGCCTTGTAGAAACATAAGAGTGATCTTCCAACTGGACTAGAAGCAATACTTTGCTCTAAAAGGCCTATTACCAGTGTCTCTAGGAAGAATGACATGAAAGACTGGAGAAATCGGTCTTGACATGAGATATCTTTGTGGGCCAAGACTTAGATTGATAGAGGAAATGGGAAAAACAGATTTAAGCCAGTAGCCAAATGGAACATGTGCCCAGACACAGTAACTGCATCCCCTGGAACATCAGTTGACCATTGATGGGACCCAGGACTGTGCTTGCCCACTCTGAATGTCTGAAACACGTGCATGAGTTCAGTTAACTCACTGTTACTACAGGAAACTTTGGGACTTTTTTTTTCCTATGGATAATACTGCTTGAACAGATTATAAATAAGCATTGAACTCAGGTTTCATGAATTACCCTGGTTTTGTTAAAAGAAATGACACCTAGAGTGCAGAATCTGTTGGTTCTCATTCCAACGCAGAGCTTACCCAAGCAGTGAAGCAATTCATCCTATAGCTCCAAATAGGAACAAATTTACAGTTGAAAGCTATGACTTTCTCCTGGCCCGGAGAGCAGCACAGTTCTTCAAAGCAGTATCAGCAGTGTTCTGTGCAGGATCCAGTTTCAAACCTCATTGGGGCTTTGGAGAGACTGATCCAAAGGGCTGTTTGAGGAAAGCAACAGCAAAGGGCTGTAAAGGGACACATCTACACAATTGTTCTCTGCACAGCTGGGTAGGGATGGCATTAAACAACTCCCAGAAAAAAAACATTTCATTCAGACTTTTTTTACACAAGACAACGTATGTGAATTATACTACTTGAAAACATCCAGCACTTGAACTTTTGGATCTAGTAGCTTTAATAATAGGACAATTTTTAATGTATTATTTAATATTGAACTTAAATTAATAAAAAGAGCCCTATCTTAAGCTGTTAGATGGTTCACCATAACAGTTATTGTGCAGTAGGTGATGTCCCAAGAGCATTAAAGCATCATTTACTCATTTAGGACTCCTGCCAGTAGATCCTTCACCCTTAGTACAGAGTGACCTGGGATATCGTACCCAATGGATTTCTCCATATAATATTTGCTGCAAGTGAAAACCAAAGCAATTATGGCATTAAGTCTAGACTAAGTAGCTCTGATATTTTTCATGCCATGGCTGCAGGTAAAGACAGGAGCATACAGTACAAAATACCATCTAGCAGCACTGACAATTAGGTTTCATTGTACCTGTACAATTGCCTTTTTCTGTCCAGAGACCACCTCTCTCCACAAAACCTCAGCAGAAACCTCAAACATGTTCAAATGGAGTCACTTTCCAAAGGATCATGCAGTTTGAAATCCTTTAATCCATAATTAATTATGTAAATTTATGCCACATTCAGGAAAGTAAGTAATCTTGATCCAGCTAAAGGCTGCTTCATTTTGGATATAAAACCTAGGTATTTCACTTCTGAAGGGCCGTGTTTGACAGCCAAACTTGTGTTTAGCAAGATTTATTTTCCCCAAAGACATGCTGACTAGTAGACCTTTTTTTTTAATTAGTATGATCCATGGCAGGCCACATCTCTTGTCACAGATCATGTCTGATTTCCAGTTGGGATTTACTGACCTTTAGTTTCATTGGTCCTTACTTGGGCTTGCTTTATTAGATTTAAAAGTCAAGATGAGGTATGCATCATTTTTCTCCGTGTAATATTTATGCACACTGATCAAATTATTCCTTGATCTTACCTTGATAATTTAAACAGAGTGGACTTCTACTCATAAGGTCTGTTTTCTGCTTTAGTTCTGCACCTTGTCCATTCACTCATCCCTCTTTTTGGCATATATTCAGTATTCCTTCAACAGACTCAGCACAGCCAGACAGTGAAAAAAATCCCATATTTGCATACTCCTATTACTTCCTCATTTTGTAGGAGCACTGAGCCTTCTGTGCCACCATGTGCAATGGAAAGGTCACATTCAGTTGCCAGTAATACTTTGCAGCAGGTGGTATCCTTCCTGTGCCTGGTGTGAATTCCTTACACCTTGATGTGTAAGTCTGAATTTTGCTGTATTTAACACAGATGTTTGAAAGCTACCTGAGGGAAAATGCTTTTTCTTGAATATTATTTACTATTACCTTAATCCGTGAATTTTCTGTAAATTTTCTCAGCAGTGCTTTTGTAGCTGCAGCCAGGGTACTGATGAACATATTGGGAGACAGTGAGTTGTTTACTGAGACTGGAGGAATTCCCCATGAACTGATGATCTGCCTCTGTTGATATATGTTGGGTATTTCTTGGTCCACCAAGCTCTGTTATTTCACTTCTGAAGGGATGTGTCTGTCAACCCAACTTGAATTTAAGATGTGTATTCCTCAAATGTTACTAGGTAGCAGCAAATACGTTTTAGTCCTATTGTTTTGTGTTAATTGCTCCTCAGCCCTAAACTCTTGTTTTCCATTGTTTTTCCTGTGATTCTTGTCAGGCTAACCAGCCTTTGGCTTCAGAGGACCTCCCTCTGCCTTTTACAGTATTGTCTTTTCTTGGCAGCTGTTGCAGCCCACCAGAGGCTGACACTGAGCAGAACTTTGGACACGGTGTTGGGAATGCATTACACTGGCAGGTGTAGCAGAAAGGTGGATTGGGGTTGCTGTGGAATAAGATTAGATAGCATATTGACTTTGTCATTCAAAGCCAGTGTCATTTTTATGTGTATATCATAAACCTACTGTATTAGTGCTCTCTTTATTGCTCATGGACTGCTGTGATGAACTGTCTGGTTCTGTCAGCCTTTTAGATCCAGTTTAAATTGCTCAGGCTGCCCTCTAATCTCTCTTTAAGGATTTTCTCCCCCAGTTAATGTCACATTATGGCTCCAAAACAAGTGCCCTTGAGATAAGAACATCTGTGACATTTTTCTAGCATGGGTACTAACACATCATTCATTTAGCTTTCCTACTCCTCCTCAGCTCTCTCTTTAGCATTCTGTCCTCTTCAGCTGTGTCTTACAGCCTTAATGTCATGACAATCTGCCATACATGACACTTTTCAATTTTAATATGTTCAAGGAACTTCTTATATATTGCCTGGTGATTTTTTTCTTCTTTGTTGTCCAGGATTTTTTATGTTCTGCTTTCTGTCAATGCACCACCTGTGTTTTTCAGTCTTATTTGGATGTTCTGTGTTGGATTAGTGGTTTTAGAGCCCACCATAATAAATACTGCTATTTGAGCTCTATTTGTATGATGAGGATGGCAACATATCATTACTCTCTAATTAATGAGCTTTCATTTTAATGAGCATAGGAAAATTTCTGAATTGATTAAGGGTGTATCATGCATATGGTGCAATCAGTCAGTCCTTTCCTCTAGCTTGCCCATGGGTATTTTCCATTCTGTGGAGCTCAGAGGCCTCCGTCATCACTGTCCTATGCTTGTACATCACCGGAGCAGAGACTAGTCAGAAGCCTCCTTGATTTTATATAGCACTATATCCTGCATCTAAGCATTTCCCACAGACATTATTTCTCATTTTGCTACCATAATTTTTGTCCTGATTCCTAGGAACTGAATTAATGCTCACACAATTTAAGGAGGAGAGAGGTGCTGTCACTTCAGCCATTTCTCCCCAGAAGAAACCTATTGCAGGCAGTGGATCAGATTAAGTCTGTTTGGTATGGCACTCCACTGGGACAGGCTGCTCCAGATGCCCTAACTCCTCCTGAAGTTGCTTGTAGAAAGGATTTTTTTGGACTCTAGGGAACTAATACTACACTATCATGCTTTGGACCATACAAGTATGTTGGGGTACCATCATACAGCTGGATCTTAATTTAAAACAGAAAAAGGGAAAATGTTAGAAGTAAAAGAGTATTTTGACATTTCTCTTCTACTCTAGAGCTAGTCAAATTCAGTAATTGCAGGTAATGGAAATATCACTGTCCAAACCAGCACTTTGACAGACTCAAAATGAATTGTTTCCACTTTTTCCCGCTAAAAAAAAAAATAAAAGGTAATTACAGTTTAAAAAAGAACTGTCACTTGAAGGTCACACTTTTGAGTTTGTTTTTAAAAAATTATGTTTGTACTGAATTTCATTTGACCGGATTTCACATGTTTGTCTATATAAATCCTTGGTCACACTGGGTGAAATCATTATTCTTTACCATGGCACACCTGTGTGAGATGCTGTTTACTACCAGCAAAGCATTACACAGTACAGGCTCAGGACTGGTGTTCTATGGACAATTGCATTTAGAACTGTAGGTGTGCACAGGGCCAGCAGGAGTTGTGGAGGACCTTGGGGAAACAAAATATCCTAGTTGAATCCTTGCTGTGTCCTACAACCTCGGACCGGATGGTTAAATCAATCTGGAAAAGCAGCCATGCAATGCCAAAATGTTGCAAGATCATTTCTTGATTGCTTTGGGAACCCCTGTGACTCATCAGCCCAGTCTTGAAGAAGCATTTCAGACTCAGGTTTGCAATGGAATTGAGGCATCTGCAGCCACCAGTAAATACCAGATGGGTTTTTCTGAAGTATCACAGTTGGACCTGACTTGTGCAGCCTCTGTTGCGAAATCCACTAGCCTTGGGCTTTTGATTTCTCTTTGGACATCCCTGTAAATATGGTACTGTAGTAAATCTGATCCTAAATCAAATTAGTCCCATTTCATATCAAGTCCCATTTAGAAATGCTTACCTTTGATATTTTTGGTTTAAGTTACTTGCTTCTACTGCTGTAGTAGTAGCTATTAATTTGTTCATTTTGTCACCTTTCATTGGCAAGAAAGCATCAAAGCTGCTGCAGTTTTTGAGCAGCAGAGAAGGGTCACTTGGTTGCTGGTGAGAACACCATGTAAGCTGACCCATCAAGCCCAGTTATAGGCAGTAAAACTGGTCCTTGTCTTAGGAAACTCTAGGCTTCACCAGCCTCCAAGCAGACTAAGCACTCACAGCATAGAATGAGACAAGGGAAGCACCAAGCACCCTCCTCTGAGCAGCAAGTGAGGGTATTTCCAACGCAGTCCACAAGTTCCTTCCTCACCAATTTCTTCAATTTTTGTTGGAGATCCTGCTTCCCTCTCACAAAGAAAGGACAGAATGTATGCATGGGTCCCCATGTCAGCACCAGTGCTGCCCCTCCTCAAGGACAGAGCGCTGGTCAATGGAAGAGGCAGAGAGAGATCCAGCCCTCATCTGCTAGGGATCATATCCTTGACAGAAACAGAACAGAACCAATTATCAGTTACAATATGACAATCAGCACATCTCGTCGTGTCAGCTGGGTATCCTGTATTTCTCTGAAGACCTGAATAAGGTCAGTTGCCTTTGCAGGGACAGGGGTCTCTGCTTCTGTGAGAATATGTCACCTCTTTCCCACAAATCACTACGTGTGTCACAAGCAATTAAATAATTCCATGCTTTCATGTCTCTTTAAATGGAAGGTTGTCCAAGAGCTATCATCACCACCTATGGACCTCTCTTATCTTCATTTAATTTAATTCTTCTTTTCTGATCAAATGGCTAGAACTAACAGCTTTTTCCAGAGGAGACTTGTAGTATTGGTGCTATATTTTCAGTTTCATTTTTTCTTACTTTCATATCCTAATATTTTGTTTGCTCTTCCCGCTGCAGAAGGCACAGAGTGTTTTTACTGAGCTGTCTACAATAATGAACAAGTCTTTGTCTTGAGCGGTTAGTTAATTTTCTTCCATAAAGATTATGAATAGCTTAAATTATTACTTCTAACATATGGCACATTGTTTTTGTCATACACATTTAATTGTGTTATCCACTGACCTTCCTAGCTTTACAAGGAAATCATTCGGTTCTTATCAAAGCGTAACAACATTGAATGTTCTTGAATTATTCTCAGGCTTCACACAGCTGTTCTTGAGTATTGAATGAACTCTTGCTTTCATTCTGCTTTTCAATTCAGTGCAGATCTAGCATTTCACCAGAGTTGGGATGTCCGTGCCATCTTGCCAAATTTCCCTTGGAGTACTGTCTGTGTATCTCTGGCTGACCCTCAATTCCTCTCTCTTCAACACCAGCCCTTCTTCCAGAGTCTGTCTCCTTTTGTTTATCTGCCCTGTTACCAGCCTGATAGTTTCAATCCTGGAGTACAGCCCAGGCCTTGCACAGTAGGTGCTGACTGGTTTTCATTATTTTGGCATGAAGTGCTCAGTATCCCAACTACACACCAGACACTCCTTGTGCATGAAGCTGGATGTGTGTGAAATCCAAAATTTCTGTGAGGTATTTACAGTGAGAGTCACAGCTCTGTTCCTGGGTACCTTCCAGCTTCTCCACCTAAGTTACCTTTACAGTGATAAAAAGTATTAACAGTCACTTCTTCAGAGCAATAAACCAATAGAAACCAGGCAGCTTAGGTGAAATCTGGTCACCAGACATAGAACTTAAGGGAATGGCCTGAAGCTGTGTCAGGGGAGGTTTAGGTTGGATATTAAGAAAATGTTCCTCACCCAGAGGGTGATTGGGCACTGGAATAGGCTCCACAGGGCAGTGGTCACAGCACCAAGCCTGACGGAGTTCAAGAACCATTTAAACAACGCTCTCAGGCACATGGTGTGATCCCTGGGATGTCCTGTGCAGGGCCAGGAATTGGACTTGATGATCCTTGTGGGTCCCTTCCAAGTCAGAATACTCTATGATTCTGTGAATGTAGCAAGTGGTGTGAGGCAATGAATCACATCCTTCACTGGCTGAAGAATTCCATTATCTTCTGGATGGCCTTTGGAAAAAGGTGAAATTAATGGTGTTGGCATATTCTGGCATCTTGGTTTTAAAAACATCAGCACTACACACTGTCCCTCTTGGTGTACAAAGGACAGCAGGAAGGAGGAGAGGTTATAGAGGGGAAGGAAAGTTCAGCCTCTGCTGGCAAGAAGAATGCTTTGGACAGAAGGGTGAAATTCATCTTCAGCCTTCTGGAAACAGGTATAATGACACAAAGGGCCAGGGCCAGCACCTTCCTGCCTGCTTGGTTCCTGTGTGTCTGAACTGGTTGGTGCTGTGAGAACAGCACTGCCTTTCAGAAAGCCCAAGAGTTGACCTTACATAAAAAATGGGCAGATCAAGATATATAGAAAATTAGAGAATGCAGCAGGAATTAAGGATTTGATACAGAAAGTAAAAACTTGAGTTATCTAGCCTGTAAACAAAGATTGGCACATAGGTATTTGAAAGTGAAAGGAAGAAAGAAAAAACATCAAAAACTGTTGCTTCAGATAACATTTCTCTTCAAGCATTTTAAGAGTGGTTCTTTCAGAACTGGCCTGGGCATAGTTCCTTGTGGTACTTGACCACTAGCAAAACCCAGGTACTGTGCACCATGACCCCTGGGCTAATTCAATAGCTGATCTCTCAAGTCCTTACGCCTGTTACAGCATTATGAAGACATCTTCTCCGTGTGCTTGGTGAGAGATCCAAAACAAGAGAGGAGATTGGGCCCTCTGCAATTCAAAGTGGGGGTCAGGACTGGCCATCTTGAGGACAGTTGCCAGATTTCCATCTTCATTCACACTGAGCCCTGATGTGGTATCATTGGCTGCTCTCAGCACGGGCACTCTACCAAACCAAAGAGAAAAACATTTGGTACCTATCAGTCCAGAACTGTTTTACAGGCCTGAAGAGAGATAGGTAGACAAAAATTAAAACTTAAGTGTGGGAAAACGTACGTTAATTGTTGAGACAGGATTGCTTTGCAGCTGTGTGTTAGGAGGGGTAATTGTTTGTCTTTTATGGCGACGGACACCTGTAATGTGCCCAGGTTCTCTTCCATTGCAGGACCATTTGACCTAGGGAGGAAACACATTAGAAAGAAACTTCAGAAAGAAGCCAAGGATATTAAACCTTTGACAGTATATGAGGACTAGTTAAGGACCTGTTACAGTTGAGACAGAGTAAAGAAGAGCCCATTAGCACACCTGCATACTGACGTTTATTTATGCTTATTTAAGAATTAACATTTATTTAAGAATTAATAAGACTACAACTTTTAACTCCTTGATATCTCACATGCTCTTGCTTTCCCCACAATGTTACTTCACCAGGTCTCACCTTCCTTTCCTGGTAGGGACATGGTGGAGGTCTGCAAGGTGGAAGTTCTCAGTTTATGCTGTGCAGCTCCTCTCAGTTGCCTTTCTCAAGCATTACTGGTCAAGGTTACTGAGCATCCCCCAAAATTTGTCTCCACACATCTCCATAATCTCCAGGATCTTGCCCTGCTTCCAGTGTTTTTCATCCAAACATGATCTTCACTTTCTTTTTTCTAGCCCTGAGCCCTAAGCCCTAAGTTTTGGTTGCAATCAGCCTCCTAATTGGTGGATTTGTCTCCTATCTTGTTACTAATTGGAGTATTTAGGACATGCCACTATTGTTTAGTCCAGCTGCTATCAAAATGTACAACTAGTCTGTGGCTTGTGCTTCAGAGGACAGTTCAAAGTTCAGCTTTGTTTGCATGCACACACAAAATTCTCTGCTATCTGACAGCACTGAAAATTTAAAATGGATGTATTTGCCTGCCCCCAGCCTCAATACTAGTGACAGAACATGAGTGTATACTGCAGATCAACAAAAGGGGCAGAAAGAAGCTGGCAAGGCAAAACAAAGGTATCAGGTGGTGTTTGATAAAAGTGAGACAGCATCCTTCAAATAACTGAGTTATGTCCAGTGAGTAAAATTGGAAGATTCATAAACTCTGGCAGATTAAATGTAAAAATAAAATCAAGCAGGCCAGAAAAACAAATAAGCAACATCCTGAAATGGGGTAAAAGATCATAAATCCTATTTTAAACATTTGAGGAGTAGGATTGCCTCTTGAGCCATAGATTATTACTGCAAAAGACAAGGTAAGGCCATGACAGAAGAAAAGTGTGCTCCTTATGGACAAACTTAAGAAGGTTTAGTTATTTATGGGCGACTTTTAGAGGATCTGTCTAATTCATCTGACTATAGAAGAAACACAAAAGCAAAATGAACCTTGATATTTCAGGGCAAGTGAACAATGTTCACCCAAGGCATCTGCCAGAGCTCAAAGATGAAGTATCTGAAGAAACAGCTGTGGTGTCCATCTCCTCACTTGAAAAATCTTAGGCTCTGAGGTCTAGAAAGCTGACAGATGAGACATCAATTTTCTGAAAGGGTTGTAGAGGAGACCCAAGGAAGTAGCAGAGCATGATTGAGCCCATTATTAGAAATTGGAGTTTAAAAAAAATTAGGAAGGAAAAAATAGAATCTATTGAGGAAGAGTGACCATGACTTCTCTAAAGAGCAGCCCTACCTCACAAACCTCCTGAAGTGCTTTGAAGGCTTTGGGATGTGTATGGATAAGGGAACTTCTATTCATATAGTATGCTCAGGCTTCTTGAAGGCGTCTTCTGGTAGTCTGTCAGCAAATTCAGAACTTGTGTGTGTGTTGGTTGAAACATAGTCAGCAAAGGATAAAAATAAATCATTAAACTTGATTCATCACAAATGGAGTTGATCAAGTCTATGGGTGGACTCCTCAGGTCTCAGTGAACAGTAGTCAAAAAAAGCAAATGCACTTTTAAGAATAGTCACACTGGAAAAGAGACAGAGAGGTAAGCAGAGTGTCCTGGGGCCACTTCCTCAACCCTTTGGTGCATCTCACTTCAGTATCATGTGCAAGACTCAGAACTGAGGAAGAAGACCAGGAATATTTGGAGAAAGGTCATTGAAACAGCCTCTGTACAAGATATAGCAACATCAGATAGGGCTCAGCAGCCTGACAAGGAAGGTGATTGTCCTGAGAGGTAAAGTCCTGAGAGGCACGGAAAAGATGACCAGCAAATGACAGTGCTTTACCAATATAAGCGTGAATGTCATCAAAAGAGATGCATAGCTGCTGTGTTCCAAAAGGGATGAAGAGGTGCTTGTCTCATAAAATGTAGGTCTCTGTGCTGTAGGAGACTGTGGATGTGAAAAGGTTGCACATGTGCAGAACACAAATGTGCAATGTCATGGAAGAAAAATCCACCTGAAAGTTATCGGGTACAAAACCTCTGGCCCAGGAAGTCACTGAGCGGCAAAATGGGTGAGAGTGTTCAAGAGAAGTATCACAGCCCCTGTGCTCCTGTTGTAGGTATTTGCTGTTGGCCACAGTCCAACACAGGTCCTGGGCAGGTGAGCTGCCAGCCTGGTCTAATACAACTGTATTTATGTTACAGATTCATGATCCTCCCATAAAAGTGGAAACCACATGACCCAGAATATCTAGCCTGGATAAAGTATGGGATGCTGCATGGCTGGGAATGGCCATACCAGGAATAATGGGAGGGTGACCTAGAGGGCAGCTTGCAGTCCTTTCTGATAAGAGGTGTTTTAATTAAAAGACATTGCAATTCAACATGAAGTCTGTGGCAGAGAGAAAAGAAAAGAAGGAAGAAATACAGAAAGAAATATCTGGAGACAGCAGCTTGCACAATGCTCTCCCCACAGGCTGACACAGCTGCTGACAGTGTATCCAAGCCACCAGGACAGCACTTCTTTCATAAACTATTTGTTCCAGGATAAGATACTCCTACTCCTGACACGTGCTGTTGGCCTGGCTGAAGCAGGGTCTTTTAGGTCTTTGTGGATTGAGTCCTGGTCATGTATGTTTCTATCTTTAGTTACAAAACGTGGTGACACATTTTTAACTGTAAAGCCTTTAGCTAATCATTGATAGACTTGTGACTATAAAATAATGCTCTGGTTATTCACAGTCTACAACTTCCTCTTTCAAAGTTTAGTGGTTATATAATCCTTGTCTGTTTAAACTGTATTTTTACCCTGTAAAGAGCAGAACTTGTGAGATACAGAGATATGATCCTGGGACTTTCTTGCTCTCTAAAAAAGGAACACGTTCTGGTAGTTCATTTTACAAGCTGCCCCTCAGAAATTTAGATTTGAAGAAAAACTTCATTGTTTTCTGGAAAGAAAAAAAAACAGGCTTTGTTATTTCTGTTGTTCCTGTTGTCTCTCCATTTGGGATTTTAATCAGGTCATGTGCCTTTCGTACATGAACTGATACACATTTTGTACCCACTAGCTACAGTTGCAGAGCTGAAGCTGTTACACTCTGCCTGGGGAAACACATTAATTGCAGATCAGCACTTTTATATGAATTAACAGTCCGACATACCAGGTCATACATGAAATCATTTGTAACCTGAATCCTCAGCTGTAGTGTGTGTGTGTGTGTGACCAAGGAAAGATCCTGTCAAGCTAATCCTACAAAACCCCACTAAAAGCCATGGGTGTGTATTACTTTTTAAGAAACCTAGTGACAGGAGGGGAGGCAAAGGAACAGACTAATTGATATGAATGTTATGAAATTAAACAAAAAAAATTGCATTCAGGGAATCCAGAAGTTTTTCCACCATTAATTTTTTTGACTCTAATACCAGTGAGCTTTCTGCAGCTGCAGCTGACCAGGAGAGGCAGGACTTGAACTTAAGAATCTTCAATCTGGTTCTTGCAAGACTGTCTCCTAGTGTGTGTAACAAATGCAGTCAAAACAAGGGCAAGGTCTCCTGTCTATATAGGTAACAGTAAACCCAGCAGTGGTACTCAGCCAGGATATCCTGGTGCTGTTCAGAAGGGTGCAGTAGTGTTGCATAAGAGTGTCATACTGAGATGGAGTGAGGAGAAACGTGGCATTAGGCTCAGCATAAGGACAAACCTGATCTGGACATCAAAGTTGTAGCTGTCATCCTGTGTAGGTGCCAGAGCCTGCAGAGGGATGTGAGCAGCCCTGCTGAGCACCTACACTGCTGACAGACAAAGTTTCTGGTAACAGCCAGGCCAAGGTTGAAGCCCCTGTGCAGATTAAGGCCAAAGTGAGGTGAGGCAGTAGAACACATCACTGTGGATCTGCAGACCCTGACATCTGTTCTGACCTCAGAGCTGCTTCTGCTCTGTTCTCACTGTCCCCTGATGGAGTTGGGCAAGTAGAACATTCCTGGGTACCCCCCGGGAATGAGGGGAATGAGAGGGGAGCAGTCTCCTATTTCCTTACCCACAGCAGGCAATGAATGCCCCAGCTCTCCACAGCAAAGTGCCAGCACAGAGCACCTTCTTTTGCCGTGTCCATCAGAGGGTGAGATCTTCCAGGGACAGGCCCTGGTTCTTTGGTGAGGTCATTCTAGCTGCACATCTTATGCGTGAGCTGGTCTCCAGAGATGGGGCAACAGGCATGAGAAAGACAGAAAAAATCCTGCCTTCTCTGTCTTACCCATTATTCAGAGACTGAATACTGTGGCAATGTTTTGATATCCTTCCATCAACATCACACAAGCTGAAAAGGTATTGTTGGCCACATCCTTTATAGTACTACAATGATTTTTTCCAGACTCTGTCAGGCTGGCACTGAAACAGGCAGTGGGAGGATGTGGTCCTGAGGATTTTAGCTTGAGATAGGAGTATCCCAAAAGGGAACAGCGAGAAATGAGACAATTTAGCAAAACTGACAGGAATTAATGAAGTGATTCTGCTCCCCTGTCCCTGTGTTTCCAGGTGAAAAGGATTCATCAAAACAATATTGTCTGTTCTGTCTGTGGGGTGAAGAGGGCTCTGCCTGCCCAGACAAATTGATTTAGTTTTGGTTTCTCTTACATTTTGCCATCCAGAGTGGTATGTTTGGGCACTTACAGGTGAGAGACTGGGCTTACAAGCTGTCACAGGCAGTAGAACCACAGCAGCAACTGTGCTGCTGGGGTCTAGGGGCAGCTGACAGCCAGGTGCCCTCAGAGTCACCTCATCTTTCCATAGATGAGCTTGGGGAGAAATCTGATAAGTGCATAACCCAGCAATTATTTTTTGAACAGAAATACAATGTGGATGAATTGCGTCACAGTTGCCAGTACAGCCTTTCTTTCATGCTGCAGGTTCTTAGGTCTACTAATCAGTCTATCTAGATCATGAACTTTACAACTATGCTTGTCCCTGGGATTAGGGACATGCAGCATACTGGTTGAGAACCAGCTGAACATGAGCCAGCTGTGCCCAAGTAGCCAAGAAGGCCAATGGCATCCTGGCCTGGATCAGCAATGGTGTGGCCAGCAGGATCAGGGCAGGGATTGTCCCCCTGTACCTGGCGCTGGTGAGGTCACACCTCGAGTGCTGTGTCCAGTTCCAGGCTCTTCACTACAAGAAGGACATTGAGGTGCTGGAGCACATTCAGAGAAGGGCAACAGAGCAGGTGAAGGGTCTGGAAAACAAGTCTGATGACGAGAGGCTGAGGGAAGGAGGGGCCTGTTTAGCTGGAGGAAAGGAGACTTAGGAGGACCTTATCACTCTCTATAACTCCCTAAAAGGATATTGTGGCAATGAGGAGGTTGGTCTTTTCTCAAAGGTAACAAAGTGACATAATGAGAGAGGAAATGGCCTCAGGTTGTGCCAGAGAAGGCTTAGATTGAATGATAGGAAAATATTGTTCACTGAAAGGGTTGTCAGGCATTGGAATAGGCTGTCGGGGAAAGTGGTGAAATCACCGTTCCTGGAAGTGTTCAAAAAATGTGTGGAGATGGCACCTAGGGGCATGGTTTGGTGGTAAATAGAGCAGTGCTGGGTTAATGGTTGGACTTGATGATCTTGGAGGTATTTTTCAGCCTTAATGATTTTATGATTCTATATGACACTTTAAGGCATGAGGTGAAAATTACAGGGAAGAACTCGGGGGAAAACAGGCAGAATGTGATTACTTTCAACTGTGCAACCATGAGACAGAAGCCAAAAAAAGTGGTAAGAATTCTCAAGGTCTGCCATATGGCAAATGAGCTTGATTTGCTGGCAAATGAGCTTGATTTGAAGTGCATTGGGTTTGGGTTTTTTCAATGCAGAATAATGTCTGAGTTGTTTCTCAAGCACTCCTGTTTCTGCGTGATGGTGCAGTGGTTGCAAGAGCAGGGTTAGAGTGATGCATGGGTGTCTGAAACACATGAGAGGCCTCTGCCATTTCCCTGGCCCTAATAAAGAGATCTGGGCTTGCAGAGCTGGCTCAGAGGACCAAACAGGAATGCTAAATAGGTGACGGGGTGGCATCGGTGTTACAGATGGGTTGCCAACCACCCAGAGAGACACGATACCTTGTGTTGTCTACAAGGTTTGTACAGGCTCTGTTCATGTGATAGAAAACCTCCTACTGCTGTGATTGAAAGATTTGAAGAGATAAGGTTTGTAGTGAAGTGATTCTTCCCAGTTCTGTCCCCGTGGCAGATGTGTGCTGTGGTAGGGTTGTAACAATTCACAGTGTCTCTCTGTCTCTCTCTAGGTTCTCAAGCATCTGCGACACTTAAATTTCACCAATAACATGGGAGAGCAAGTGGATTTTGATGAGTTTGGGGACCTGGTGGGAAATTACTCAATAATCAATTGGCATCTCTCTCCGGAGGATGGCTCAGTCGTCTTTGAAGAGGTTGGGCACTACAATGTTTATGCCAAGAAAGGAGAGAGGCTTTTTATCAATGAAAACAAGATCCTATGGGGTGGATTCTCTAAGGAGGTAAGTGCTTAAATCCTCACAGCAGTGTTTTCCAGATCCACAACCTGAAATAGCCCTGCACACTCCTCATGTTATGGCTCCACATCTCATTAAAGGATCCATTCACCGTACTGTATATACAATCTCCACCATAGTCTTTCATACCCTTCTTATACACTGAAATAACAAACAATGTCTCCTCCCCTTCTGTACATTTGTTGACCCTGAGTCATAATGTTTCAAATTATGTCCCTGGCCCAAGCAGATAGAGTAGAATTTTATAGTCGTGTTTCAAAAGGGATGAGAAATTCATTACCCAAATCTGGTTGTTCACTAAATCCATTTTTCCTAAGCTCAGTAGTTTCATTGCTGAAAAGAGCCATCTCTTTCACTCCCATTATCTCTGTATCAAGAAGTGTCTCTTCTTGCTCTTAGTTGTATTTACAATTCCTTCTGCTGGCTTTACCCACCAAGAAAGTCCAAGAGCCTTCCTTACACCCTTGCCTTGCAAACCAACAGAACAAAGCCCTGTCAATCTGCCTGGGTTAACTTGGACATGGTGCTCAAATAGTGGAAGATGCCAGCACCTGCTACCTTTTTTGTATTCTCCTTCAGGATGCTTCTGCAGCCTCAGAAGTAGTGATCTCAAGATGTATCAATTGAATTCAGTCAGGTCTAAGTCCTTCTCCACTGTCTGGCATATGTTAAATCTTTTCAGCATAATTATTGTCACTAGCAGCCAGGCTGTGTCTGGCCCATGATGGAAACATGGTGCAGACATCTCCAGACCAGAGCCAGATGAACTGCTGTCATAGCTGGCAGCAGCCAGCTAGGCAGAAACTCTGACTCCCAGAGGGAATACTGAGTGGGCATATGGTTTGTGGTCTGGGGATTGACACAGCGAGTAGAATATTAGCTCAGAAATGTCACTGCCAGGCCCTGCTGTGATGTTTCAACGTGTTAAACCAGCATCTGATTAATGAACAAGGCAATTCACTTCCAGCTGATTATTCACATTGGTTGGCAGACCAGGTAAGGCTTCTGCCTTAGCTACTTGCCCAAAACAGTTACAGCATGATTTCAGCCTTTCTTTTACTCCAATTTCACTTCTGGTTCAAGTCCAGAGCACTCTGAAGGAGGCATGAATTGAACAGAGCATACTATCACAGAAATATTGAGCTCAGAGCTTTTCTAAGCCCAGCTGGAGTCTCTAAGCACAAACTACAAGTGGAACTTAAAAATCCCTGATATTATAATCCCTCCTTTTGCAAATTGGATTGTTGCAAATGCATCTTGCACTTGTTTCCAACAGTTAGGATTTATTGTTTTTTACTTAAACTGAGTAATTGTGTTTTCTTGGTCTAAATTTCTCCAGCAGTGCAATATTTAACTTCATTCTCTGTCCTAAACTGTTAAAAATGTGACAGGATGTTGCCAAGTGTAATGCCAGGGCATGTAAAATTTGTGCAGTGGAGGGGTTTGCAATCTCTGTGTCTGCTGCAGCCTTTTTTTTTTTTAATGTTTATAGACTCCTAACTTCTTTCAGATAAAAGGCTCTGTTGAAAAAGAGTAGCCAGTACTTCACTCACTGTGCCTCTTGTCATCCCCAACAAAAGTTTAAATGTAGGTAATTTTAACATTCAGAAACTTCAGCATTGGGCAGACTTGCAAAAGAATGAGTTAAGGAGTAGGTAAGATAGATAGATTCATTTTGGCAGAACTTGATGAAATTCCCCACAGAATACTTAAAATTCCAGCCAAAGCAATCTCAAAAGTACTAGCAATTCATCTTTGAGAAATGTGGAGGATGCGTGGTGTCTCAAAGGATCAGAGAGCAATCGTGATGCTTGTTTTTAAAGCAGTTATAGGAGAAACAAGGGAATTGCACACAATGAGTTGAGCTTCAGTAACCTAAAAAACTTGATTAAATAAAATTAAATTGTTTATAAACACTTAGAGGATAATAAACTGATAAGAACAAGCCAACACGTATTTGTCAAGATAAAATCATACCAAACCAATTTAATTTTCCTCCTTGGAAGCTCAATCAACTTAGTAGATAATGGGGAAGCAATTGTGTGACTTCAGCCAGGCCTTTGATCCAGCTCTGTTCAGAATCACTGGTGGCAGCCTAGGGAAGGACAGCCTAGACTGATTACGTCCTCTTGATGGATGCACTGCCTGCTCAAAGACTGTCCCAAGGAATAGGAGTACTGTGTTTATAGCAATAGGCACTAACAGCAAAGAGTGTTTCAAGCTGGGAGCTGCAGGAATTTGCCCTGTGCATGTGTCTCTCCCGTCAATGATGAAATCCTGATGAACAGCTTAGGAACAGCATTCCCAAACTGCTGCAGCTGCACTTCAGAGTGATAGGCAACAGAAACTGCCCTTGTCATCTCCGCATAGAAATTGTCATTAGTGAGGGCTTTGCTTCCCCTGTGGCTGAGGTTGATGCCTGCACATAGGCAACTTTCAGATGATAGGTAGGACTCACTGCATAAGTGCATGAGCACAGGAGGTTCATGGAGATCAACAGGATGGCAGCACTTGGGTAAACTAGCATCAAACTTCCAAAAAAGGTGAATGGAGGCTTCCAAACAGAGCAGCCATTAACTATGTACGGATCATGGTGCTTTGCTAGCAGTGGAAATTGTAGGTTTAACTCTTATGAGCTGAGAAAGCCATGTTCCATGTTAACCCTCTTTCCTTAATCTAGTTGGGAAAAGGTGAGCTCAGCCTCGGGTCATGACTCTGTGTGACAAAGGCCCAGGCTTCCATTTCTCATGCTGAAGTGTTTGTGTCAGTGTACTTCAGCCACAGAGGGAGCGTGCCCATACAACCACTTGCTGCCAGGACACAACAGCTCAGGTGGGCTCAGGCACAGCAGAAATGTCACAGCCAGCAGATGACATCACCTACAGCAACAGAGGCCTGGAAACCTTTGGATCTGTAAAGCACTACTGATTTGCATCTTTAGATGTTCAGTGTTCTTAAACAAGAAGCGAGTTTCAGAAAACCATTTTGATTCCCATAAATTATTAGCAGACAATATGCAATATGTTGGATTGGGGATCAATTGTCAGGGCCATGACCTCCAAGGCTGACTCAGATTCCTGCCAGCAGAGATTGATTGCCTTTTCTTCTAACCATCTAATGACTGGTTTGGGGTATGTATATCATGGTCACATTCCAGTTTGCAATGCCCACAACACAGAAATTACAAAGATCTGGTGATCTTCCTTACTATCCCTTGATGTGTTCCTTCAAAGAAATCTCACTGCAGTGGGTTGGGGAAGGACTATTGTGCAAAATGTGTCTGTTCTGTGGGATGAAGAGGTGAACATTTGAGGCTCTTCATCCAGCATGCCACCCAAGCAATAATACCCTTGGAGGAAGCCAAGGTTTTGCCATAGTAAGGCATTGGCACCATTAACGGTCTCGGGCTCTTTTCCTGCAGGTGCCTTTCTCCAACTGCAGCAGGGACTGCCTGCCGGGCACAAGGAAGGGCATCATCGAGGGGGAGCCCACCTGCTGCTTCGAGTGCGTGGACTGCCCCGATGGGGAGTACAGCGACGAGACAGGTAACGCCCACAGAGCTGCTCCAGCTGTGTCGAGGGCATCGCCTGCAACTGTGCTGAAATCGCTGCCCTGCAGTGCTGGGCTGGTGCCTGCCTTGCCAGGAGGCTTCACAGAAAGTCTGAGGGACTTCTGAAAAGCTGATAGGAGTTGAGTCCTGTGGTCCTCAGGTCCTGGCCACTGCTAAGTCTGCCTGTCCCTTCTGCTCTGCTTTAGGAAAATTAAGGCAGAGAGCTTGAAAAACAACTTGCTTACAGAAAGCCTTTCAGGCAGCCACAAGCAACTCTATTATTAGGTAGCAGTAGCTTTTCTTCCTCCAAAAACCTGGAGGAGGGAGAGATTCCCCATCCTAAATTCTGGTGGTTATCTGTCTGCCTCCATCTTTTCCTCAAACTGTCAGGGTTTTATTTCATGCTTTACAAAGAAATAAAATCCATTACATCTCAGATTTCACAAGCAGAGGGGAATATTTCCCTTTATGGACTCAGCAACTACAGGTTCTGTTGATCACTGGCACTGCAAAAGATTGGAATCTGTGGATCCTACCAAGCAACCATGGACATGTTTTTTGTTTGTTTCATGGGAGCTTGGATCAAGCCCCTTAGGTTCTGAAGGAGACGGAAAAGGTAAACTCACGTTTAGAAATGGTTGAAAAATTTTGAATTTCCAACACCACTAGTGCTCCCTCAGTGTTGGGCATCCCCAGGGTAAAGAAGGCAGGTAAATTCTTTCAGGATATCAGCCCTCTCCACACTGTAAGGCACTTGGGACTTCCTCACACCCTCTCCAGTGCACTGGTCCCAGGAAACACTGCAGACCTTGCTGGAGATGAACAATTCAGCAAACTGCTTGCAAGACTGAACAAGTGTTCTTTGGGAGAATCTAATTTATGTCCTATCATATAGGAATGACATTTTTTTAGCATGAGCATATAGTACTACAGGTTGCTTGGAAGCAGCATTTTCAGATTGAAAAGAAACAATTCTGGTCATGTGTAATAGGGGTCTTCTGGTGTTTTTCACAAAATTTTGGGAGCTAGCTCTGGTGTGGAGGTGAAATTTAAGGGGCTGAGGTGGTGACTGTTTTCTGACTCTACAGTTTCCTGCTGCAATTTCAGCTGACAGTAATAGTCTTTATTTCCTGTGCTTGCCAGTTTTATAGGTATAGAGAGCCGTTTTACAACCAGATTCATCCAGCAGAGACAGTGATGCTACTGGAGGAAACAATCTGTCCTTTCCCAGCTGTTTGCTCCCACACTTCATCTGGGAGCAGTGCTGGTGCTTGTGAGACCATGGAGCGAGTTGGATCAGGTCTTTGGTCTTCCTGAAAACAAGCTCTTGGGAGGCTGAGTTTCCAACTAGAATGAGAAGCTGCATGCCCTCTAGTGCTAACAACACAAAGGAGAGGGAAAGAATGAGCAGCCTTGCAGGAGGAGGGAGACTTGGTTTACTCCCTTCAGTGGCAGCACGGTCTCTAAGCCACAACAAGACAGCAGTGAAAGCGTGTCTTTAGGGTGCAGTGCTACAAAGGTGCACCTGTCTCTGGCAGAGGCTGCTGGATTTCCTGCTACATGAAATTAACTTTGCTTTGTCTGCAGCTTGTAATGAGATTCCAGGTAAAAGGCACAAGAAAAGTAAGAATTGTTGTCTGAATGGGTGTAAATGAAATGACCTCTCATCTCATGATGATGAGATCTTCTGACTAAGCTTTTGCATCTAGTGCCAGATTTTCAAATAAACACTTTAGAGGTGAGACAAAAAGTCGTTAAGAAAGTATTATCATATCAGGTCATGAATGGTCTCTCCTACCACACCTCAAGAATAAGAGAGCTTGAAAACCTTTGGCTTTGTTAGCTCAGCGTTCCTGACTTTCTCATTAGCATCAGTCTCTGCTCTGGAAGCTATGGTCAGAGTCTGTGTCTGTGCTCAGGTGCAAAACTCAGAGGTTGCTTGCTTTTAAAGGAGTCTGTAGACTCACTGCAGCCCCTTGCTATCCTGCTGGGATCCCAAAAGCAGAGGTAAGTTGAGACCTCCAACACTCTGCTCTCAACCCCTTTCTACTGCCATCCAAGGAGTCACGACCCTCCCTACTAAAGCACAAGGCCAATCTGAGTCAAAGCAGAAGAGCAGAAGCAGCAGGTCCTTGCTTTTTGATGATGCAAGACATTGGCATGACCATGCCATCACAGCAGGCACAACTACTTTAATGAAGGAGATGGAGGCACCAGTTTTCCCTTTGCAAGTATGAGTGGGACATTTGCTGGGTGTAGGGAGAGTGATATGATTAAGACACATCTTTCCCTGGCATTCCAACATCAAATGAGAATGTGCTGGGAGTCAAGGGCATTGCCTGCCTTCAGGGAAGAGCAATTTAAACACTAAGACTTGCTTCCATGGAATATGAAATAGGCTCTCAAAGCATTTAAGGAGGCAAGCACGTTTTTAATTTTCTCTGTAATAGAAAAAGGCAGGATATTCAAATGATGATAAAAGTGTGAGAGGTATGAAGACAGACAGAAGTAGAAGATAAAAGTGAAGGAACAAGGAAGAGGGGAAAACAGAGCCTGTGTAAGAGCTGATAGCAATCAAAGTTTGCAAAGTTTTGCCAAGAAATGGATTACAAACAACATGAGTGCAGAGGCAGGACTTCTTTTAAGCTGGAAGCAAGCATGCATTGGGTTTGGCTATATAGCCCATGGGAGGTTGGTTGTTTCAGTGTAAGAAGCTCTGAGACATCAATATATGACTCTGGGGATCTGCACACAGGAGCATAACATTCTGTGTGTTTAAGATCAAGGCCGCTGTGTAGCTGCCGTATATGTCATCCCACACTTCAGCCTCTCATTCTGACAAACCTTCTCTCTCCTTATCACTTCTTTTTCAGATGCAAGTGCCTGTGACAAGTGCCCTGAGGATTACTGGTCCAATGAGAACCACACGTCCTGCATCCCCAAGCAGATAGAGTTTCTGGCCTGGACTGAGCCCTTTGGGATTGCTCTGACTCTCTTTGCTGTGCTTGGAATTTTCCTGACTTCTTTTGTTCTGGGAGTCTTCACCAAATTTCGCAACACACCCATCGTCAAGGCCACAAACCGGGAGCTATCCTACCTTCTCCTCTTTTCCTTGCTGTGCTGCTTCTCCAGCTCATTGTTCTTCATTGGCGAGCCCCAGAATTGGACTTGCCGTCTGCGGCAGCCAGCTTTTGGCATCAGCTTTGTCCTCTGCATCTCCTGCATCCTGGTGAAAACCAACCGTGTCCTTCTTGTCTTCGAGGCAAAGATCCCCACAAGTCTCCACCGGAAGTGGTGGGGCCTCAACCTCCAGTTCCTCCTGGTGTTCTTGTGCACATTTGTGCAGATTGTCATCTGTGTGATTTGGCTCTATACGGCCCCACCGTCCAGTTACCGAAATCATGAACTGGAGGATGAGATCATCTTCATCACCTGCCACGAAGGCTCCCTGATGGCTCTCGGCTTCCTCATTGGCTACACCTGCCTACTGGCAGCCATCTGTTTCTTCTTCGCCTTCAAGTCTCGAAAGCTGCCTGAGAATTTTAATGAGGCCAAGTTCATCACCTTCAGCATGCTGATATTCTTCATCGTGTGGATCTCCTTCATCCCTGCTTACGCCAGCACGTACGGCAAGTTTGTGTCTGCTGTGGAGGTGATTGCAATACTGGCTGCCAGCTTTGGGCTTCTGGCCTGCATCTTCTTCAACAAAGTCTACATCATCCTCTTCAAGCCCTCCCGCAACACAATCGAGGAGGTGCGCTGCAGCACAGCTGCTCACGCTTTCAAAGTGGCTGCCAGAGCCACACTGAGACGGAGCAACGTGTCCCGCAAGCGCTCCAACAGCCTGGGGGGCTCCACCGGCTCCACCCCTTCCTCCTCCATCAGCAGCAAGAGCAACCACGAGGACCCTTTTCCTCTGCCAGCCTGCGCCGAGCGGCAGCGCCAGCAGCAGCGCGGGTGCAAGCAGAAAGTCAGCTTTGGGAGTGGGACGGTGACCCTGTCGCTGAGCTTCGAGGAGCCGCAGAAGAACGCCATGGCCAACAGGAACGCCAAGCGCCGGAACTCGCTGGAGGCCCAGAACAGTGACGACAGCCTGATGCGGCACCGGGCCCTGCTTCCCCTGCAGATCAATGAGCCCCTCGGGGCTGAGCCCAGCTTCCAGGCAGCTTCCAGCCCGGAGACCAGCTCGCAGGAGTCGGTGGTGGGAGACAACAAAGAAGAGGTACCAAGCCCCGAGGCAGAGCCTTCCCTGCCATCGGTTAACTCCCGAAATTTTATAGGCACTGGAGGTGGCTCTGTCACAGAGAATACGGTACATTCCTAACAAAAGAAGATTGTGAAAAGTACACCTGCCCCCAAGAGGAACTTGCTCACCTCTTGCTTCTGAATGGGAAAGGCAACAAAGACACACCGCTGTGACACAGCCCCACCACATCTTAATGTTAGCGCCGGCAGGGTAACACATGTGCCTCCAGAGGAAGGACTGTGTCTGGGGAGCCTTGGATTGAATTTGCATTTGCTTTATTGAAGCCAAGACATCTCAGAAGGACAAGTGAAGATCGCCTCTGGTGGGGCTTAAGCAGAAGTCTGCATGTTGCCTTGCCTCCGTAAGCTTTTCTTGCCAGACTGCAACTCAGCTGACTATGGGAGGCACTAGGCAATTCCACTATACCCTGCTTTTACACTTATGTATAATATTCCTCTCTCCCACTATGTATGATATTCCCTCTTTATGCAGTATATGTGATCTGTAACCATGTGCATCAGGACTCTCAGCTCTACAAAAGCAAGGTACACGGTTTCACTTCAGGAAAGCACAGTCATGGGGAAAATAAAAAGTCCCCCAACATCCTGCATGCTGTGTACAGCCAAGGGTGTGAACATGTAAAGTATTTAATGTGACAGAGCGCCCTGCTATTTATATTTAGTAATGTCCCAGTCTCTCCTTTCTGCCCAGCAGGAAATACTGGACAATACTCTCAGTAGACTCCATTGCACTAGGCCAAGCTACTTAGGTTCCTACTGGTTTCCTCCAGCTGGAATAGCTTTACCTCCAGCCTGCCTGCTTTGGTGGAGGGGGAGAACAGCTTGTAAATCCCTCCTGGAGAACGCTGCAAAAGCACAATGAGATGTATCCCTGATTGATTATGTCGCTAGTAGTTGTTTGCTTAACCGAGTGTTGCTGCTGTACTATCCCACAAGGCATACATGGCTAACCCTTCACACCATAGTCAGTGTTGTGCTTTGCCGTATTAACCTGCCTCACACCTACACGGAGCACTGCGCCAGTCCTGGCACTGGTAGGCCTGACACAGCAAGTGAAACAAGGAGAAATGGAGGAATTAGGGATGCAGGAGGAGCCCCCAGCTGTGGTAATAGGATCTCCAGAGCGGGTGAATATTTGAAACGTGCATGCTGGTAGATGACTGGGTGAGAAAGACATTCAGGCCTGGGTTCTTGGACACACATAGAGACAAATGGATTATACAGTTTTGGATACAGTTTTGCTCCTAAAGGCCACCTACTAAGTTATTTCCCAGCTTGAAGAGAGGGCACCTAGCACAAGAATGGTGGCCTGTACCTAAAGAAAAACAGTAAGGTCTTCAGCAAAGAGCATAACAGAACTTGATTACTCTTGTCCCACTCTTCCTAAAGCAGACATAAGTGCTCCTGGTTTTTCAAGGCATGCTTGGTTCTTTCTGATTCACGCTGGAAAAGTTGAAGAGAGTCATTAGCAGAGAGATTTGGTGCAGCCTGGTGAGACAAAAAACACCCCTGGACAGCCTGGTGGGAGGGGCTAGGGTTACACTGCAGAATTTAATTCTCTCTTCTCAGATTCCCCAGGGAAGAACAAGCATCTGTCAGGAAGATGTCAGTACCCTCTCTCATTAAGCATGAAGATAGTCTCGACCTCTCATAGAAAGGTAGATGGGCCTGCAGCTCAGTGTGAGCAGAGACAAAAGGACTGTGTTCGAATGCATTGGGGAAAACACCACAATTCTCTTGTTACTGTTTTTGCTTGGTTGTTCTTCTGCCAGGGCAGGCAAATAAAACTTACAGGTGACATTACTGTATAAAAACTTTGCTTTGCCATCTCCACTTGTTGACAAAGAAGAGAAGTTTTGACTTACAGGAGCAAAGTGGAAGTCCAGATCCCCAACAAGCAGGCTATTCAGACAAATCTTTTTAACCCTTTTGCTGATCTGTTACATCCCCTTTGGAGTGGGTTCAAATTTTAACTACACAACAAAAGAACCAACCCAACTATAATTGTAAGGCTTGCAAATGACATTATTTGATTAAAACTATGGCTCGGATGTTGGGAGAAAAAAAAAAAAAGAGTGAGTTTGAAAACACAAATCCTTCTAACCTCAATTTTGGACACCACATTCCACCCCTGGACCCAATAAGAGCTGTTTACTGCTTCTGAAACCCAGGTCCCTTCCCCAGGCTGCTGACTGTGGCCGATGGGCTCATTTCAGGGTACAGAATTGAGCCCCAAGGTCACCTGAGTCTAACTGCACGAACAAGGATGAGCAGTAGATGGCAGAAAGGGCTAAAAAAAAGCATTTTGGTTACGGCCTACCCTTCCAAAAATTCCAATAGCTGAGTAGTTTTAGTCCTAGTGAATTATGCCTATTAGAGCAAACCCACCTCCGTAGCCCTCTGAAGTTGACAGCACTGAAACATGTAAGAGTTCAATGAGTGAAATGAAAATGACACAATTTACAAACCAAGGACTGTGTACGAACACAGGCAATGTAAGAAACAGAAAGTCACCATCAGCTGCCTTGTTTGGAGAGCAATATTCACTAGCTATGTATACAGTAGATGATATTCACATTTGGGTACTTTTCATTCCTTGGGTGTTTTTCATTCTTTACATTTACTTAAAAGGAGTTCATACCCTGGCACACGATGAGTGTCCAAGAGCTGCAATCATTTCTTAGCATGGCCAGCTGTGCTGTATTTGCTGGGGGGACCCCTTCCACCCTCTCTGCTCTCATACACAGAGCCCTGAGCCTCCAGCTCCAATGCTGGGTGAGAGCTGCTGCTGCAGCTGTTAGCAGTGACACACCCACTGGACACAAGAGAGGTTCAGTAAAAAAAGGACCCCTTTGGGAAGCTGTTTTCTAACCAAACCCCTTTTCTGATGGACGGAGAGGGGGATATGTTCTCATCCTGTTGAGTCCAGGAGAGGAGAAGGCTTGGTCAGGCACCTGTCCAAAAGCCTGTTGGTGTATCATACATGACAACACTGATGAAGACACACTGGGGAACATTCTTCTGTTGAAAGCACAAGCCTGAGAATCTCCACTGACATCTCCTACCAGAAGATGCCCACATGAATGGCTGCCTCACCCCACCCACTATGGCTCAAAAATCCACTGGAAAGCTTTCCCCCGTGTGGGGTGCCCTGAAGCAACAATAGCGTATCAGCTCTGGTGGGATTTCCATTGGAAAACTTGGGAACCATCCCAGTGAAGAGCCCAACCTTTCATCCCCGGTCTCCTCACAAACCTGGCAGAACTCTGCCTACCCACAGTCCCAGCAGATAATTTATTTATAGATGATACCAGAAGAAAGAAAAGCTTCCACATTATATTTCATGCTTCTCACCATGCCCTTCTTTATCAGTCCATGAGCTCTGTTCAGTTTGCAATACCTGCTGTTGTTAAATTTCAGTTTATATTGACCAACTTTACCAAGGGATGCTGCAAAGCAGGAGGAGGAAGGTAGGTGTTTGTTGTTGGTTTTGCAGGAGTCTGGATATTTAAACTGTGGGGAAATTTAGGTAAAGACCTGAACATTCAGACTGAATCTCCCCAGGGACTTCCCAGAGGCTGGATAATTTACCACCGCCTTCGGCTTGCTGGCTCAGGAGTGGCAAAATCAGCCTGGGAGAGGGAATGATGAACGCGGTGAAGGAGGGAGTCTGGAGATGGACCTTTCCATGCAGCTGCTGGGAAAAGGGACACACAGGAACAGAAAACGCAGCGGCTGAGGGCAGCCGTGTCCTCACACGGGGCTGTCACAGAGGCGCCGCTCGCTGAGGGGCGGCTGCAGCCCTTCTCTCCAGGGCCCAGAATCAATTCTGCCGGCAGCTTTCACTGCAGGTACCGCTTTGGGCTGGTTTCGTTTCCAATTGGCCGTCGGGCCGCGATGCCCCCGTTCCCGCTGGGCCGCTCTGGGGCCCTCCCGGCGGGGCGGTGCCGGGCCCGCCCGCTCCCGCCCGCCGCCGCCTCGGCCGCCGAGCCCCGCCCGCCGCTTCCAGCCCCGGGCCCGGCAGCGCCCCCGACACCGCCCCGGCACCGCCCGAGAGGCGGGATCTGCACGGAGCTGAGCGAGGAGGACTGGAAAGGTGTCACCATGTTGTGCGGGGCTCCCTCGGCGACCCGGCCCGCCACCGACGAGACGCAGCGGATCGTGGAGCAGGTGAGGGGCCGGGGCGCGGCCCGGGCGGGCCCTGCCAGCGGGGGAAAGGCCCTGCAAGGCCTCTCTGGGGCCCAGCGTCTGCTCGGCCATTGCTCTGCGCCCAGACACCGCCCCGCGGTGTGAAAGGTGGAAGGAATGGGAAATATACGGAGCAGTCGCCGGCTCCCGGAGCTCTCCTTCCTTGTGCCCGCCTGGCGTGGCCCTGTTGACTCCAGAGGGACCGTGGGCAGCGCTGGGTGCGCGGGGAAACCCGACAGAGCCATTGCCTTGAGCTCGGGGAATGAGCTCCAGTGCTTCTTAAAAAAGCTGAACCTTGTGCATACGTTTGGGGGTTTGGTTTTTTGTTGTTTGCGTCGGAAAGGCGGGATTCGTAGGGGGTTTTTTAGGGGGTGAAACGTGGAATAAGCAAGAAAGCTTCTTCGCTGCTTCTGCTTTTCCTCAACACAGAATTCAGCTCCAAGCACTGCCAGCTCCAAATCCTGATATTGCTTACAGTACCTTAGATTACTGCTCGTGCTATTGGAACACATGCTTTTACTCTAAAAATGCCGCTGTGCAACTAAGCTCTTTCAAAACACTTGTTCTTCTTTTTCTTATGGAAACTCAAGTTCCTTCTGCTTTTTGGCTTTGTCGGCTAGGATGTGGTCAGCTAGAGAGCAAACATGAAGCATGTGCTCCAGCTTCTGATACTTTTTGTCATTGCCTGGGCCTGTTCCTCAGGCAGGAGCAGTTCCCAAACACATACAGAGCACCCAATTTCAGCAGCCACTGAAATCAACATTTAGCTTGTACAGTCTGAGGATTCTGTGTGTTAGGAAAAGGGAGATATGTGCATCTCCTAAGTACCAGCCTGAGTTTGCAGTAATAAGCACATGATTGAGAATTGCTGAGAGTCATAATTATTGCTTTGACCTGCAAAGGCCTACATGTCATGGTTAAAGGTTAACACAGATATGCAATTAACATGGGCTTAAAACTAGGTTTGAAATCCTGACTTTCTCTTCTGTAGCAGACTGCCGTGGTTTGGTAACCAAAAATCTCATGTTTTCATTTAAATCACCTAAGTACTTTAATTGTTTTGACTGCCAGTTTGAATTACTTCTTTTAATGAAATACAGGTGGGAAAACCCAGACTTGAAACATGCCCATGCACTCAATATCCTCATCTGGACATTGCTGGAGAAAACATGAGTTTTGTTAAATCAAGGTAGCCTTCTCAAATCATTTTGTTTGCTTGAAGTCAGGTCTTTGTGGAGATTTATTAGAGCCTGCCAGTTTGCTTGCCATAAACATATTTCCTGTTCCTGCCTTTCCAGTTCTTGCCTTCATTTTACAGTTTCATAAAAATCCTTGTGATGGCTGAATGTTGTTCAGTTTTGTGACCTAGAGTGGGTGTAGTGTCACACAGGGCAGGAAGGCTTCCTTCGGCAGTGTCTGGCTTAGGAATCCCATAGGAACAGCCTCCTCACGGCAAGGATTTCCACCCAGGCCTATTTGGCTTTGGCTTCTCATTGGTACCTGTGGCAGAGCTTATTCAGGGTGATTCTGAACCATCTGTTTTCTAGTTAAGTGCTCTAGGAGTGCATGGCAAGCAGGCCGTGCAGGGGAGTAGAGAGCCTTCAGGGCATGATCATTTCCAGCCCTGTGCCTGAATCATGGATTGTTTGGGTGGGAAGGGACTGCACCTCCTGCCTGAGCACAGGGTCAGCATCCTCAGGCTGCTCAGAGCTTAGTCCTGTCAGGTCCTGAAAACTTCCAAGGATGGAAACTGCGCAGCTTCTGTGAACGCTCCTGCTGTACCTAGGAATGTCCTCAGGGGAAATGTTTCTCTTTATATCCAGTCTGAACCTCCAGTTTCAGTTTATGACCATTGTGTCTCATTCTTCTGCCATCTGGAAAGTTTCATCCCCGGAAAGAGCCTGGCTTCTTGTAGGTATTGGAAAGCTTTCTTCGAAACCTCTTCCCTGGCCTGAGCAAGCTCATTTTCTTCCTCTTCTCACAGCCCAAGTGCTCCAGCCATCCTGGTGTGCTCATGAAGTGCTCCTGGCAACCCTTCACTGAGCTCACTACGGTTTATTGGTGTCTGGCTTGTACTGGGGGCCCAGAACTGGACACAGCGTTCCACATTTTCTAACTAGGGCTGAGTAAAGGGCAATAATTACTCACCTGTCTTCTGGCTAGGCTCCTGCTGATCTCAGACTGATCCCAGATCCAGACTGAGATCAAGAAGCAGGTCTTTGGGAGAGTGTTTCTGTCTGGGCTCTCTCTCTCTCCACACTGACTCAGGATGCTCGTTGGTCACATGCTGTGGTGATTCACTGCCACAAGCGATAACACCCTGACAAGCTTGCAGCTGCAGGACTCTGAGCTGTCTCCACCCAGGGCCCAGTGTTCAGCTTGTGGGTGGAAATACAAAATGTGCTGAGCTGGGGTGATTTAGTGACCTCAGAAACCAAAGTTGCACAGGGCCTAGGATTGCTAATGGAGCACAGAACGGGATAGGGTCAGCGGGAGACTTATGTGTGCCGTGCCGCTTAAAATTTGTAAAAGTATCTCTAGTGATGAAAACAGAAACCACTTGCTCCAGCCTCTGACTCAGGAGAAGGGCAGGAGGCAGGACTGAATCATGGTGCTTTCTGGGGCTGTGCCCTTCTGTGCATCTTAGAATGCAGCTTTGATTTCCATATGGCAAGAAAAAACGAACAGGAAAGTGTCCAAACATTATTATCTTGCTTGTGACATACTGACCATAGCCTAGAGGAAGTGTAGAGGTACAGCCTCTGAGAGAAGATAAAAAGCAGGGACAGGGTGGTCACTGAAAAGGCCCCAGAGTTCCAGGAGTTGGAGAGGTGGGAGAACATACCCTGTTCAGGAATTGTTTCTGTTTCTGCTTCACCTGCAGCATGTGAGCAATGGCAAGTTGGCACTTGTTTTTCCCCAGGGAAGCATGTGTGTTTTAGGCAGGAGTGCAGAAGCGTCTATTTTCCTTGAATTTAGGAAGAAGGAGAAGTACACCGTATAGCTGATGGATCTACTCACTGCTGGTACTCCTGCCCTGGGAGTGAAGGGAGGGCTATGCAATGATGCAGTGCAGGAGGTGCAGCCTGGAGCAGGCAAGGACTTGCAAGCAAGGACTCCAAGACTAACTCATCTTGCCCTGCAAAACAAAGGCTGAAATCTGCTTTCCTGACCAAGAATTTTCCATATAGCCACAATGTGCTAGAGTGCCCAGTGCAGGAGAGAAGAGCTGCATCTCAGGAGTTCATGGCTCCCTCCAGGGTACTGGACAGGTTATTTTGACTTCTTGAGCACTGTTTTGCAGTTCAAAAACACAGATTCCAGCAGACATGCTGAAAGAACTGTCAAGTGTTGTCCAGACTCGGTGTCAGCCTGTAGTGACTGACTCCCACCTCGGTCTCAGCTTTGCCACCTCCCTGGATTCCTGGTCCTGTTTTCACACAAAACTTAACACAATTCATTTTGATCTTTTAATGTCTTGGAAAAGCAGGAACTCTGTGTCTGGGAATTCAGTAGCAGTGAACTGTAAGCCTTAAGTCCTAAATACTTGAATCTTGCATCAGTCTTAAAGAACCTTTTGTTTCCTTAAGGTAAAAGCTCAGCTAGAAGAAAAAGAAGGGAAAACCTTTGATGTCTTCACTGCAGTGGAGTTTAAAACTCAAGTGGTTGCTGGAACAAACTACTTCATCAAGGTAGAGGACGCTGGGTTGTTTCTCTTGTATTAATGTGTATAATCTTTGGAATGGTGGGGATTTTTTTCTTTCTTAACTAGAGGAAAATGTTTATGATTTGACCTTAACAAAAAAAAAAATTGTGCATTAAAAAACCACAAATACCCACCTCCAACCCCTCTCCCTACCTCCTAAATAGAGAGAGCCTCTTTTCTCCATTTTCATGGGAAGATTAGGTGAGATTTCTGCAAAGTCACAGCTCCTAGTCTGCTTTAAATCAAGCCAATGTTTTTTCTTGCTGCTTGTCCGCTGCTCCATCCTCAAACCAGCCCAGCCTCTGCCATCCCTCCTGCTGTAGGCTGCTACCCCTGCAGGGATCTCACTGGCTTTCGTGCTTTGCAGGTCCATGTTGGGAATGAGGAGTTCATGCACCTGCGGGTGTTCAAGAGCCTCCCTCACGAGAATGAGCAGCTGAGCCTCCACAGTTACCAGGGCAGCAAGACAAAGCACGATGAACTGGCTTACTTCTAGCAACCTTCTCTGCTGTGTTTCCCTAGCTTGTTCTTATGTGCATTTTCAACAGGCTGCAAAATGTTGATTCCTGTGCCAATAAAGGCAGAAAAAAAGTGTCTTTTTTAACATCATGGTGGAAAAAATCAATTTCTTTTATGCCATTCCCTTCCTGTGCAATCTCCAAATCTGAGAGTCACAGGGCTCTCCTAATTACCTGCACTAATGTAAACCCTACTTTTATTGCAACTTAACTTAGGCTTTAGTGCAACTTATCCAGAATACTGTGGCTGAGTCCTGTTTGTGGACTTCCTTGGTCTGGAAAGCGGAAGGGGAATGACACCAGCACTCATATATTTGCAGCAAGGAACAAGAAGAAAGCCTCAGTCTTTTCTGTGCTGTTTTGCAGCTGTAAATATATGTGTAGATTCAAATGGTACTTTGTATTTTATGGGAAAAGACCTCATGAGAGACTCCAGCCGAAGCAATTTTGCAAGGAAGAGAAAGAGGCTTACAGCAGCTTGAAACAAACATTCCCTTGGTAATCATGCTCATCCTCTTGCAGCAGTAGCATGTAATGTCCCGTAGAGGGTGTGTGAATTTAAAATACCAAACCAGCTTGCTTCTGTTCTCAGTCCTATGGAAAAGTCCTGGAAAGGAACTTAAGCTGGACAAGCATTTCTGCATTTATAACAATAAACATTTCTTTTGACTTGAGCTGGCATCTTTGACTGGTGCTTTACTTTCTCTTCACTGGTTTTCACTATTATTATCTTGCTCAACTTTTTTTCCTTAAGTGTTTTTTATATTCCAGATAACCTTATGTTTATTCTGTGTCTTAATTAGAAATACTTTATTTTAATCTTGTGACAGACATGAAAGATAAAAAAGACCTCTGCAGGTATATCAGCAGCAAAAGGACAATACGGACAATAGCTTTGCAAAATTATTTTATTTACTGTCACAGGCAGAACCCCCATAGGATTTGCAGAGGTGAGGCACTGCACCTCATCATGTTTTAGAAGTAGGTCAGAGGGTCATCTCTGGTTTTGCCAGTCTGAAAATCGACAAGGCTGGGACCTTGGTTCTCATGAGGAAGAGCAAGGAACACCTTTAAGTGGACATATTCGACATCAGAAACTCGGACCTAGAAACCAAAAGAGCGGGGAAGTGAGGATCATGGCCTCAAAGCAGGTTCAAACAAAAGGCTGTTCTTTACATTCTTAAAAGAACATCTTTGCTCAGGATCTTAATTTTAGATGTACCTTCATTTTTACTTCAACAGCTCTTATCCAAATCTGGATTGTAACTGGTGGCAGAACCTGTCTACACCTGTAGAAAACTGTATTAAAACCCCTCAGACTCAGGTGAAGGGAAAATGGGCAGAACTGCTTGGGTGTGGAAGCACCAGAAGATGCAACAGGAGAAAGGTTTTGATGGTGTTCTATTTCAGTCTCCAAGATGCCAGCACATTTGCTCATGACTTCCTGGCACACTTGTAGGAGACAAGAGACAATGAGGAAACCTCCATGACTTGGGGGTGGGACACAGTGCAGACACCATGTCAGCTCCCAAAGGGTACAGAAAGATCAGCACATGGCCCTGAGAAGCAATGGTAACCTGAAAGCCAGGATTGCTGCTCTGCAGAGTTACTTCAAACACTTCAGTGCCTGAACAAGGAACCTGACACATCCTGGTGCTTTTAGGAGTGCATGGGAGTGCCTGGAATAAATACTCTTCCAAAGAAATTCACCTTTCCCGCTAGAAAGTCCTCACACAAAGACTTGGTAGGAAGCTGTAAAATTTCATTCTTACAGAGCCAAGCACAACAGGTGCTAAACTCTCCCTCGGTGAGGGGCATAGAAACTGTAATGCTTTAGGCTCCAAGAGGTTTTTACATGCTTTCTGTATGGTGGCTGCAGTGGGGTGCTATGCTTGGTCTGGGTTGCATCTCAGCTGTAAGTCTGCTGGTAAAACATCAGGGAGCTGGAAGATTCAGAAATATAAATGAATTTATCTTGTGGCAGGGTTTGTTCCACCTAATGCTAAAATGAGGAACTGTTATCCATCACTGGTAAAATTGGGAAAGAAGAGACAAATCATCCATTTCCAGTGTTACAAATGGATTTCTTCCAAGTTCAGTATTGTATCAATCTTCATTTCTGAGTTAAGAGTTCTTTTAAGGAAGCACCTGGGAAAGAAGAAGGTTTGGCAGCATCTGTCCTTCCTGGGATCAACGAAGTATGAGACATGTAGAGCTAATGCTCATAGTGTCTCTGCAGAATTACTCTCCCCCAGACATTACAGGCCAATTTCTCTAATAAAACAATTCTTCCAATTCCCTTGTCAATACCCTGCCAGGCACATGTCCGCACACACGTGGGGTTTCAGCAGTCACAGGCCACGCCTGCTGTGCTCCAGAAGGCCAGCCTGCTGCTCAGCAGGGCTTGCTGGCCTGCAGATGAAAAATACACCCAGCCATTTCTTCTGTGCTACTTCACAGAAAGCTGCTCACAGCCATTGGTCATGGTTTCCAGGAGATGAAGAATGGTGCTATCAGAGGTCTCCAAACGAGCATTACTCATTTTTACTCTGCAGCAGAGAGGGGGTTTTAAAAACACAGCAGGCAGGCTGTACCTCTGCAGTACCTAACACACAACCAAAACATCAACCCACCTGCTTGCATGCAAAACTGCATGTCTGCAGACATGTGTGCACTGCATTATAAAATTGACTCTATCTCTCCCTCAGTTCCTCAAGCTAACTTCAATTTCATCCCAACAAACACAACTGAAGGATTCAGACACTTTTTCCTTGAAAGGAAACAGGAGACCAGTTATGACTTGTTGAAATAATTTGAGTTGGGAAGGTAATCTATAGTCCTTGAGGGGGGTGATCCCAAACAGTTTACCAGTCACATCTGAATAAGCACAGGGTGTGTTTGATAATATTTATATTCCTGCTTACAGTAGTGCCAAACAGAGGAATTTTGTAAGCATTTGGGGGTAGGCCCCACTTCTGTTACTCCCATTAGATGGTTTCCTATGATGTTTGCTTCTCTTTCTAGCAGTAAGCCACTCTGCCACTCTGATAAGTCACCTGTATCATTTAATTCCAAAACACTCCCTCCTACAATAATATATACAAACCTTAATAAAGTACATTGTCCCAGCAACCACTTGAGTCCTATATTCTGTGGGTGTAAAGTCACCACAGTTCATGTTTGCCCGTCTTTCAAACTGTAACTTGACCTGTAAAGACAAAGGGAAGAATGACTGGCAAGTTGATACCTAGGGATTTCTTTCACGTACACCACTCCTATTTTCATCCTTTCAAACATACTCCCGTAATGAAACTCCACAAAGTGACTGAGAGTGCCTTCAAACCCCTCATCCAAATCAGCAATAACGATATTAAACAGGGCTGGTCCCAACACTGATCCCTGGATGCACCACCTCTGACTACCAGATGTGATTCCATTCACCACCTCTCCCTGGGCCCAGCCATCCAGACAGTTTTTTCACCCAGTGAGCAGTGCACCTGTCCAGGCTTCTTCAGTAGAATACTGCAGGAATTGGTGTCAGAGGCTTTACTAAGGTCCAGGGAGACAACATCCACAGCCATTCCCTCATCCACTAGGCAAGTCTTGGAAAGAGATCAGGTTGGTCAAGCAGAACCCGCCTTGCATGAACCCATCCTGGCTGCGCTTGAATGCCTGTTGCCCTGCCCATGCTGTGTGAGGCACTCGGGATGAGCTGTCCATGACCTTCCCCAGCACTGACGTCAGCTTGACAGGTCCCTGGATCCTCCTTACTGCCATTCTTGAAAATGTTTTTAGGGGGCCATCAAATTAGCCAAACTCCAGTTGTGTGAGACCTCCCTGGTTCACCAAGACCACTGGTAAATCATGGACAGTGGCTTGGAGAGCTCTTCCATGAGCTCCCTCAGTACCCTCAGGTGGATTCCATGCAGCCCATAGATTAACACGTTTAAGTGGAGAAGCAACTCACTGTTTCCTGCTGGATTGTGGGAGCTTCATTGTGTTCCTTGTCTCTATCTTCCAGCTCAGGGAGCTGGTACTCTTAGGACAACTGGTCTATTAATGATTGAGGTTAAGAAGGCTTTAAGTACCTCAGCCTTTTCTTTATTTTTTGTGGCAACGCTTTCCCCAACATCCAGCAAATTATGGAGATTCTCCTTAGCTCTCTTTTTGTTGCTGATGTATTCACAAGAACATTTTTTGTCACTGCTTTTGGCAGTGGCCAGAGTGAAGTTCTAATAGGGGTTTTGCCTTTCTGACTTTCTGCATAACAACACCTTTGTAATCCTCCTGAGTTGCTTGCCCCATCTTCCAAAGCTTATAAACTCTATTTTTTTTATCCTGGCTTCCAGCCAAAACCCTCTGTTCAGCCAGTCCAGTCTTCCCCACCAACTTGTCTTTTGGCACATGGGGACACACTGCTCTTGCACCTTTAGGATTTCCCTCTTGAAGAATGCCCACCTTTCCTGGATCTCTTTGCTCTTCAGGACTGCTTCCCAAGGGATTCTTTCAACCAGTCTGCCAGACAGGCCAAAGTCTTCCCTCCAGAAGTCCAAGGCAGTGTTTTTGCTGTTGCCCTTCCTTGTCCAAGAATTAAAAACGCTCCCATTTCATGATCACTGCATGACCACCACACAGAAAGCACAGACAATCTTTCCTAGGCTGGGTGACGTGGTGGCCCTTTGCACATGACACCCATGCTGATGACCAGGTGCATTAGAGTTTGGGCAGAGGAGCAGTGTCAGTGTCAGCCTGCTCAGGGTGCCCTGGGCAGGGCCAGCAGCACCTCAGTGCTTCTCACTACCCACATGTTTCACAGGAATGCACTGAATTAATTTACTTTCCCAGCACAAAGACCTACAGCTGGCTGCCACTCCCATGACATTTCTTCCTAGCAGGAAGGCCACAGAAAGCACCCAAGGAACATTGTGATCGTTCCCAGAGAGGCAGAAATTACCATCCTATTCAGCTTCCTCGTGATCTCTTACTCTGCTCTTCTGTTGAGCAGCTTCCACAGAGTTTCTACCCCAAGGAACTGACAACTATACTTTCAGCTGAGGAGCTGCTAACTCTGGCAAACCAGAGAAATTTTAATTCCCAACACCCTTCCAGCTGACTGGGGCAGAGGCCTCCTAGAATGCTCCTAATTGGCAACTTTTGGTGCATCATATTCCTCTCTCAGAACAAAACAAAGCCACTTCTCTCCAGTTTTGCTCTCTCTCTCTCTCCTCTGGCTGCTATGTCCCCCATTTGTTATTTACAGCCTGAGCCTTCAGTAAAATCAAGTGGGCAAACAGCTCCTTAATCCTCAGGTGAAAAAATATAACATTCCTAAGCTCTTATCTAACAGCATCCTAAACCCAAAACATTCCTCAGATTTGAGCAACAGCTCTAAAACAAGGAGACCAAATAAATAACATTCCTCAGCCCACTAATGATGGCCAGAGACAAGGCACAGGTGTAAGTCAATAATTATGTAATCCCAGGAGCAGAGAGACCTTGTGCATCCCAAGCTCTGCAGATGTGCTTCACAACTTGAAATCACAGAAATTGCTTCTCTGCTCAGCAGAGCATAAAAGCCCAAAGGATTGCTTCAAGCAAGGGTGACACTTATGCTGGAAGGATAGCAGGATTTCCCCAATGTAAGGTTTCAATAGGACCATTTTCCTTCGAGAACCACACCAAAGCCTCTGCAAGGGAGGAAAGGACCCAGAAGCATTCTCTCTCCTGCTCTCAGCACAGGGCACAAATTTCACCTTGCAGAAAATAAAGAGCAAAGAACAATCTGTTTTCATTTTCCTGAAGCTACTGAGAACAAAAGAACACTAAAATTAGGATCAGTCCTTTTCTGGAATCACACAGAAACTTCGTGCTATCCACGTTTCAGATTCCATATGTGCCCTATAATCTGGGAGCTTTAGCACTGCCTGAAACCAGCATTCATATTTTTGAGTGCCTGTTTGCTCACGGACACCTAAGTGCTGTGGGTTCACCTCCCATACACACTGCAAGACTTCTGATGACCCATAAATAACACAGTCCAGCACTGAAAAAGAAGCTCAGTATCTGGCATGGTGCTTGAGCCATTTTACAGACTCATTAATTAAATTTCACAGCCCTCAGCTGGCCCCATCTTACACATGAGGAAACAAGAATGGCAAATACATGAAGGTGCTACAAGTCCCTTGCTAGGGACTCCCCTCTATAGGTAAAAGGGAATTTCTGATCTCTGCAAGTGCTGCTCCTTCAAACATTCCTGCCAGCATAGAAGGAACAGTGATACTGCTCTCAAGTAATTCAGTCAGTGCCCCCCAAATAATTGTAGATCATCCATTTCTCTTTCTGCTCTGCACTAAATCATCTCTGACTAACCTGTTACCTCAAACTCCACCCCTTCCTCATCTACATGTCCCCAGCTCTGGTAACCCCAGCTGTGACTGACTAATAAAGCCCTACAATGGAAGAAGGCTCAGAGGAGCTGGGGAGGGTGACACCCATGAAACTCAGGGAATAATGCAGGGTGTGACTGACCACAGCTTTTGCAAATAAACTGACTGTATCTCAAGACAAAGGTTTACCACAGGGTGTTTTTGATAAATAGCTCTGTCAATGGAGGGGATCATGTGGTGGTGTAACTCCCTGAGTTGAAGAAAAGAAAGCGAACACACCCCCGAGTTAGCCATACCCACTTGGGGGGAGCGAACACATGGCTCTGCCCAATCCTGAGTATAAAAACTAAATGGTTGGACGAAAGAATTTTGAAGAAAACTGCTGGCTACAGCAGACTTCAACCCACATCTCCCTTGCCAGTCACTGAGGATTCCCAGTGTGGTGACACAGAGCGTGTTGTACAGACCAGGAGTGCAGAACACGGTGGTATCCTTAGGGAACTGGGATTGCAGTCGCTACATTTTGCTAAGGGTAACTTAGACCTGTATGAAGTTACAGTATATTTGTATCACTCTGCTAAATCAGACTCCTTGTGTAACACGGAGTATCTTCTAATCAGTAAACTGGATGTCAAACCTTATCCCCTCCATCTGTAGACTATGGAAAAGAGCCCTGTCACAGTACTGGGCTGCCTGGTCTCAGCTTGCAAGATCACAGAAGGGGAAGGATGCCGGTGCAAACTCTGTCCTCGGTGGCACAGCAAAGGAGAGAGCTGGGAGACCTGCATATCAGGTGTAGCGAGTGTGCAGCAGTATTGTGTATAGCATTCAGCCTTGCTACTTCCTATTTTTGTTTCCTCAAGGAGTGCCTGAGTGGAATTGCCAAAGGGAGAAGAGCTCATCTTTCAGAGCCAGAAGGGTGAAGATGATTGAATGGGTGGGAAGATGGGAGTTCTCCTGTAACATGTTGTTCCCCTTTCATTCCTCAGGATGCATTTTATACTTCCTTTAGAAAGAGCTGCTGCCCTGCAGGGCTTTAGAGGATCTGCAGCTCACACAGCTGCTCCAGGACAGGACCACTGCCTGCAACCACCCACCTGGCAACTGGGCTCACTCACTGGCCTGCCTTGTGCCAAGCTCACCTTGCCCCACCAGCAGCCCCTGTATCACAGCTGTGACTCTAGAAAATGCTTAATGCCAGCAGGGAACACATAAATTAAAAATAGCTTTGAATAGCATATATAATTCTTTACTGCATACTAGCATGTGGTTTGTCCTATGGAGTCCTTCATGAGGAATGAATTCTACCAGGTACAACCTTTTCCCTTCCAATATGCCACCTCTCATTTAAACAGGTGACCTCACTGCTGGCATGGCAGAGCTGGGCTTGGAATTTCACACGGACATTAACTGAAGGTAGCCAGTACCACGCCTGGCTATAGACAAAGAGGAGACAGAGAAGTGGTTTGTATCAGTCTTACCAAGGCACTTCCTACATAGAATGCTGAGAAAACACTGCCAGTCAAGGGGATTCCCACTTTCAGCATGAGCTTCTTCAGTTTAAAACCTGGCTCAGTCTCCCAGGCTCTACACAAGCTTCAGGAATGACCTCTTTGCACACAAGTAACTTAATCTAGAAACAGGTTGCAACTCACCTGGCTAACAAGCTGCTGAATTTCTGGAGTAGCTGGCTTGGTGTCAGATAAGCCCCCAGGCATCATGGTGGCAGGTGACTTCTCTGAAATGACGAGTGGCTCTGAAGAGGGAAGTTCAGTGCAGTCTGAGCAGAGTCCTCAGGCATCTCACATATATACACACATGTCATGTCACGGAACCATGTGACCTGCAACACATGGAGCCTACCATTACTGACCTGGAGAAGGAGACGAATGGGGGAAAGTGGGGGAAAAACAATGTAAAGCACTGGCAATATTATTAATAAATGTAAAAAGCACTTAAAGAGGTGTTTATGGTCTGCACATCAAAAAGAAAAGCAAACATCAGCCTCCAGTCACCCACATCTTAAAGAGAGTTGGTTTGGCCTGCAGCTGGAACCTCTTGCCTCTCCACCCATGTGCAGATGACTAGGCTGAGCTCTTGGGAAACAGATCAAAGACACACCCAGTATTTCCCAACACCTTTCCTGATCAGAGGAAAGGATGCAGCACTTCCCTTAGCGTAGGTCTCATTCAGCTTGAAATTTTATTCTCTCAATATCCTTCTAAGTGGGGAAATGGGAGCAGATGGCATCTTACATTCAGTAACTTGACTCTCCTGTGCCTGACCAAAAAGGTGCCAAGGTAAACACTAGCACCAGAAGTAGAAAATAATTCAGTCCCAGATTCAGGTAAGTATTGCCAAGAAGGCATTTCTGCTTCTATCCCATGAAACTGAGAGCTGCATTCAGGCAATCATAATAGCAACTGAATGTGCAATAAAATCTATTTTTTAACTCTAGTGCCAATTTCCTGGAAGACAAAGTACAATCAAAAAACACAAACGCTGTCCCAATTTCAATGTACGCTGCTGAAACACATAACATGAGAACACGTAGTCAGAAATATTCATTCTGCAGTTACAGTCACATGGCACAGTCACATTGATGAATGCAAATGTACAAAGCTCAAAACCTCAAAGCCTGGGGAAGGCTAACAACTGCTAGCAGCCCTCCCTGGTAAGGGAGAACTAACACTTCAAGACCACAGAAAAAAATTACTCTCCATCAATATTCCCGCCATCCCCCTCACCAGCAAATAAGAGGAATGTTGTTCCAGAGCAAGGACCAGAGAAGCAGCAATAGACCAGCCACTGTTTAGTCTGTAGGGGCAGGTACATGGGAGCAGCTGAAAAGAGAATATGTGCTGCACACAGGCAATGGGCATTTCTGCTGGGATCAGCATTAGGGAATTTGCTAGAAACAGGTGGGTTTATGGCCACAGCAACAAACTTATCTGAGTCCTACCCATACTACTGACCCTCCTCCTCACAGATAACAAGTGATGCAAGACACTATAAAAATGTACTTCAGATCTGACTTCAAGGCCTGGTTTTGGTACAAAGCCCCTGAGATTAAGAAACTGGGGCTGTAGGGGCCCTACATTCAACAGTATTGATGAGTATTACAGCATGTTGCTGAAAAAGATGATGCAGAATTTTCCAAACTTGACCAGCAGTGCTATGGAAGTGGACAAAAAGCATTCGAGGAAAAATTGTTGTCCTGAAACAACATTTTTATGAACAGAGAGAAAAATCTTTCCAGTTCTCATGAATAAAGGGAGTGGCAGCTGTTGAAACTGGAATTCTGCTACTTTCATCAACTTCTCCTCTCCAGATAAGGCGTTCCTCAAAGCCCTATTCATGGAGCTGATGACATCTCAAATCTTCTTTTGCGTAAAACGCTGCTGATTCACTCAAATGCTGACCATGTTTCATCACTTGTGCCTTATTCACACAGCAGGACAGATACAGAACTGGAAGAGCCAGCTCACCCTTACTGAGGCCAGAAATCACAGAATCTGTCCAACAACTGCACAGCACCAGTGCTAGAACAGGACATTTTATAAACCTGTCCACTCACCAGAATACAGATCCTGCTAACTTCCTTGGGAAAGGATGTTAAGATCCCCAGAGCAACAGTACACTGGAGAACTCTTGATTCTGTCTAGCACCAAATACACTGAGCACAAAATCTAGGAGCATTCATTTGTAATCATGGAAAGACTCTATGTGTGAAACTAAAGATATTATGTTGTGTGGAAATCATTTGCTGGACTCCATATTTCTGGGTTTGCTGGTTGTAGACTATAAAGCGTATCAACTTTCTTTTTTTTTTCCCTGGAATGCACAGTTGTGCAGAAGGGAAAAAAATCAAGACTAATTGTCAGCAAGTTGATGCTGAAGTTTACAGAGGCAAATCAGACTGTTTCCTTTCCACAGCAGTGCTAATGGCTGTCCCAAGATCCAGTGATATTTCTAAGACTGGGATGCAGTACTCATCCTGTCCAAGTATTTCATGAAACCACTTTGAAGTGCTGACGTTTCACAGACCTGTGATCAAAAATGGTAAGAGGCAATTGATCAACCTTATCCTCCACCCATCTCTCTCTACACTAGGTTTTGGATGTAATGAAGCAGGGTTTGGAACACTGGCATGAAAAGAACAGACGTTCCCAGGCCACATCTTGCACAACAAGATGAGTGTACCCCCTGTAGTGTTTGAGACATGGCTGGTATCACGTACCAGGCCAGCCTGCACTCTCCACCAGCACAGCTGGCAGCTTCCCCACATGTCACTGCTGCTGTTACCTTGGAGAATCTCTGCTGGGTCACTTCCAGTGGCATTCTGTACAGCTTTGAAGCTGAGTAACATCTTGCACCATGTACTATCCCAACACAGAAGAAAAGATCTTTCTTGCTTACAGGACACTACTCCCTGGCCCTGTTTAAGCAATTTTAAGAGGTACAAGTTATTGTTGATAAAAACACCAGTACAAAACAAAGCAAACAAAATAAAATATTAAATAACCTCCACCAAAATCCAAACCCCAGGGTTATGTATTTATAAGTAATTTTTAAACCAGGAATGAAGTCAGCTCTTAGAAATGATTATGAAAACCAAGTCAGTAAGGTCAGTCTTCTGGTTTCACAAGTGACAAGACACGTAATTGTGACTGGATATGACACAAGGTCTGAATGTCTTTAAGAGGTTCTAGAGGAAAGCAGCCCTCCATGTACCAGCTGAAGATACATTTTCATCATTGCAGGAACAACAGCCTGGATTTTCAACATACTGGTCTGCAAAAAAGGTTTCCCCTCCTGCTACCCATCCTGGTTCATCGTACATGAACAAGGATCAACAGAAACCTGACATTCAACAGTACAAAGTTCTCATAGCCCACCCTATGCTGAGCCACTTTCTCTCAGTCTGCTTCAAGACAACAGAAATCTACTGTTAAAAATACTCTGTAAAGAAATCACCTGTTTCATTAGTCTCATGCCTACAGGCTGCAGAAGACAATAGCACTGAATGGTAGAAAAAGAACACCTCTATTTAACAGAAGGAAAGGTGCACAATTGAGAGGACTTTCCAAGCAAGTGGGATCTGCCCACCTCTATTCACCATTTGCAAGAAATGGGAAAACGCCAGTAGAGGAGGCAAAGCACCCACAGGACTCTGGACATGGCCATCAGCTGTGCTCAAATGCCTTTACTTGCAGAAATAGAAGTCAAAACCAGGGAAAGGATGAAATCCTGCTGTTTGTAGGTTCCACTATTTGACCCCATATGACAGCAAACAGCCCAGTAATTTTGTAACCACCCCAATGGTAACATTGAAGCAAGATTCAATCCCTGACTGAACAGGATCCCAGAATCCTCAGGCATCCCTAGACACAGGATTTACCTGCCTGTACAGGTTCAGTGTGGCACAAAGCTGACACCAGTGCCATTTGCCCACGTGCCAGAACATCCCTCTCCACGTGCAGCTCTGAGGAAAGAGCAGAGCCGCATTCTCCTGCCCCGCGCCCAGAGAGTGGCGTGCAATTCCAGGTACTCACCTTCGTGTTCCATGGAGCTCACCAGCAACATCAAACAGCCTCTGAGCCACCTGATTTGCCCTGCACTGCTGTAAGAGACAGCCCTCTGTGCTCAGGGCAAACTAAATAAAGCAATTCAAGGTATTAGTGCAACACTGCATGCAAGCTGCAAACACCCCAAGAAGGGATGTTGGGGGTTTAGGAGTCTTCTCATGGTACCAGTTTTTATACTCAGGTCTGTATAGGACTCCTTGCTTGGCGTTGTATTCCAACTGAAAATAATTCTGTGTTGGGCTGATTTTT
>VZSR01001342.1:6260388-6318699 GCA_013398615.1 Brachypodius melanocephalos
TTTTTTTTTTTTTTTTTTTTTTTTTGCAAAGGGTTGATTGGAAATTATCAGTTGTTTCATTAGGAAACCATGTCACATCAGTTCATTTTTACTCATCTCTCACAATTAGAAAGCTTTTTTCAAACAGTAGTGTGAGCTTTTTCTACTGTTTTTCATTATATGTCAGTCTCTTGCTGTGGGAAGGTTTCATATACAGCTCTAAAATAATTGAAACTCATGTAAAGTATTTATTAATGAATACCTAAAGGGAATGGGCCAACATCCTTCACTGTTGGAATTTAAACTAACAAACAGTGTCAAGGCTCCCTAACTATATATAGTCAAAATTTCCCTGTTGCTGCTGAGTCCAAATGTAAAAGCTGTGTCCAGTGTGAAAAGCAGAAAATAAAGCAAGATGATTCTGGTTTGCACACCAAAAATAAAGATCAAATTTATCAACAACAGACAACTACTAGTTTAAAAAACACTTTTAGTGGTAGCGTAGTTATCTTTTAAAACATGCTTGTAATGCTTTTAAATACATGTATTTATTTAAATTAAAAAGAAACAGTAAATCTTGCCCTACTTGAGTAGGAAAATTATGTAGCTGCCCTCTTAAACATTTTCTGTTTGTCTGGATGCACCGCATGGGAATTGAAAATTCACCCTGTATTCGAATGGAGCACAAAGAATTCATTTTGTTAAAAGTGGAATCCTTCCATTTTGTACTCAATCATTTCTCTTAAAACTACATTTGAAATACATACAGGAGTAAATTATTAGAACTTACTATCACTTCATAGATTTTTTTGCATGCCGAACACTAGTTAGGAGTGTTTTTAAGAAAACAGAGTTAGCAGAGTGATTGATTTCAGTAGTTTATTGAAAGGACAAACCAACTTCTGATAAAAGCTGACCAGTTTTGCAAGTGCATAGGGAATTCTTTTTATTTAGACAAAAAATTCAGCCAAATCTGAGAAGACAGTTGAGAACTATAAAAGCACAAAAACTTTTCTCAATCTGAGATTAATTAATTAATCTGAGATTAATTGTAAGGGCTTGTGATATAACTCAGTAATCTTGTAAAATGTGGTGAAGCAACCTATTTATTAAACAAATGTTAAACATAGCCACTGAACTGATTTAAAATGCAAGTTGTGTTCAGATATCTACCTTCTGCTCTTGTAAATTCTTAACACATCTAAGGTATTTCCAAAATTAACTAGCAAACTTTTTTTAATCCTACTGCTGTACATTTCAGCTTAATTGCAGCCTGCACTCAAGGCTTTCACTGCAGATTATTAGCAGAAGCAAATAACCTGGATGCTAAAATTAACAATTAGTTTCATTGTAGATGGATGTGTTTGTTCCCTATGATCAGTAATCTTGTACTCAAATCAATACTCTTGACAAAAACAAGAACAAAACTTCTCAGCTCTCAGGTCCTGTGTGATTTACCACACTGAACTACCATGGATCCTTAAGTATCTTTTTTTTCTTCCAAATGTAAGGGTCAAAATGTAGCAACAGATTCCATATTCACTCATGTTTATGTACAGTAATAATTTCCCAGTTCCATTAAATCTATTCTCCATATTAGTTTTGGGGTATAATAAACCTAGTTTGATGCATTAATTCTTTTCATCACACAGTGTTGCTGCTTTTCCAGTCTTCTGGAATTCTATCATGTGCCAAATATAACCAGTGAGAATATCAGCCCTCCTTGAGAATGGAGTTACCTGCCCTAAATTCTGCAAGGAGAGCTAAATATACAGGGTGTAGGTCTTTGGTTATTGTGGAAAGCACTTCTAAAAAGCATTAATGCTTTACTGGCCCTTCTTGCATTGTTCTCTCTAACACAGTGAGAAACCTGCTGTAACCAAGATGTCATTTGGGTAGAATGATCTTCAGAGTTTAACTCAAAATAAATGATCTTTTGTTTTTACTCTTCACATGTACAGCTGGAAGGTGTTAAATAACTGCTACTCTTCTGCTGGAAGACTTCTGTTTTTTAAAAGATGACAGCACAGTAGGCACCAGGTTTCCCAAAAGGGTGGTATATAGCTACTGGTGTGGTTTGCTAAGCCCCCTGGAATTAAAAAAAAAATAATAGTAATTTAATGAGTTCCTCTGTCCAAAGCTGATGTTGGAAAGCTTACAATCCTCCATGCCTCCTTAGTTTCTCAGGGAAGCAGATCACTTTAAGACTATTTACTCCAGCAGGAGTGGGGACCACTGGTCTTCTACCAAGGCCTCTTCAGAATGTCTGAGTGTTGCATTCAGCAGCCTGTGTGTCAATTATTGCACTCTCAAGTCCTGTAGCAGAGGAAGCACCTTGCTGGAAAATAAGACTGCATCATAAATTAAACCATTTTGAAGTTCAGGCAGAAATTGCAAAGCTGTGCCAATGCTTCCCTCTGCCCAAGAAACTCTCTCTGTTAAAACACCGTATTTTGGATTTTACCAGACTTCTGCTATTGAGAAAAAAAAAGCATGTTTTACTATGTTCAATACACCACAATTATAATATGGATGAGTTTTCCCTGACTTTGCAGATACTGGAACAAGGCAGTGAGCACATAGGGAGCTGACAGTAAGAAAAGTATTGTATTAGGAAGAACATCCCTCTTTTTCCTGTTCTTTCCATACTGAACATACACACTTCTATACTGCAGCCTTCCTCCTTTGCATTGCAGCCAAGTGGTCTGCAAAGGCAGGAGTTTAACAACTGAGTGACCAAAGTTTAAAAAGCTGGGTTTGCTTCCAGCTTGGAGAGGAATGCCTATGTCACCAAATGTCTCCCAAGGTACTTAGGGATCAGCCTTTCCTGTTCTTGTAGAACTTTTTTGTGCAAAGAGCCAAGTGCTGTTAGGATTACAAAAGCTACCAAGACAGCAGACTAGGAGTAATTAAATAATTAGCCAAGTGAATTATTTGGGTCTCTGGTAACAAATCTGTTCTTTGCTTCTTTCTTGAGGCTGGACACAGTGAGAGCAGCAAAGACCACCCTGCGTGTGAAGTTCAGCTATGTCATGATTGCCTTAACAATAGTGGGATGCATCACCATGGTGGTCAGAGGGAAGCAGGTAAGCACAGAATTTGGGCTGATGAGGGCACGTAAATCATCAGTTAAACTTCTTAGTTCCTCTATGGATTTTTAGTACTGTCTTGCTTTGAGGGTTTGGTTTTTCTGTGTGTTTTGGAGCTTTTTGTCATTTTATCACTGAACAAAATTTTAACAAGTCCTCCTGGTTCCCCAGAAGCTCATTGACTAACTCCCATCAGAAAAGGATGATGTCACTGTTAAGATGCTTCCTTGTGAAAAAAACAAAATACCCTGAGCTTAAAGCATCTGTGTGGCAGATGAACCTTATTTGTTATGCTGCCTTTCTTCTGATGACAATGTTCAGATCTGGTTTCTATGGACTTCTGTGTTCTACACAAACCTTAAAAGTAGTGACAGTCTTAGCCCCAGCCAGCACTGTGAGCTGTCATTTCCGTCAGGATTTGTCTATTAAATGAAAAGGATGCAGCACTCTGAAATGAAACAGTGGAAAGACTTCTCCTGGCTTTAACAGCAGAGATCAAACACTGATGACTCCCAGAGCATTTTCCTCTGGACTGGAGTAGTATGAATGCAAATACCAGGGAGAGAGGACAGCAACTTTGGAATCCTTGTTTTCAAAGCAGCTGGAATTATTTGTTTCCTGCGCTGAGCTCAGTTGGCTAGACAACGGTGCTAATAATGCCAAGGCTGCAAGTTTGATCCCCCAGTGGGCCATTCACTGAAGAGCTGGAATTGATGATCCATGTGGTCCCTTCCATCTCAAAATATTCTGTGAGTCTGTGATTATGTTTAACATTTGATTTGTTTCTAGTACCTTTGTCTCATGAAAATCAGATCAGTATTAAAATACTGACCAGAAGCACAGAATGTATCTGCTACTGCCTTGAAAAACAGGTTTAGTTCATTCCAAGAGAAGTAACTACTTTCAGCCAAAATAATCTCTCAATATTTTATTTTAACCCTCTTGGCTTCCTGGCATTAAAGCTGACAGAACTATGCCTTGGTATGGATAGGTCAGGTATTTTGTAAGTTACTGATTCAAGTTTCAACTCCATGGTCCTTCAGGTGATAACTGATGATCTTATTACATTGTAGGCTGTGAAAAGACATGAAACCCTTACGAGCCTGAACTTGGAGAAGAAAGCCCAGTGGAAAGCAGAAGGTGCATCTGCTAAACCATAGAGGAGAAAATGAAGAGATCAAGGACTGGGGTAGAAAAGCAAAGTGCCTTTCAGCACTGAGAGGACGAGATCATCATAGCTTTCCTGAATACGTTAGTTCTGTGACATTCATGTTCAAGAAAGAATGAATATGTTATCCTGTAATCAATAAAATCAGAAATACCTATTTTCTTTGCCTAATAACTGCCCCTTTCTTCCAAACTCTTTTCTGGATGATGAGTGGGACAGGATACATGAGCACAGTGGATAAGCCATGTAATTGTTTCCCACATGCTGTGCACCAGACTAAGCATTGCCTGAAGTACTGCAGGACCTGTACCTGCATTCTTGGTAGCAATCCTCTGCATGAAGTCCCATGTTCTTACTTACCACTTACAGGAAGGTAACTGTAACGCAAAAGTACGGTCCATTTGGTTTCCACTTGTACAAACAAAATACCTTCACTAGCCAGTCATCCACTATCTCTGACTATTCCACGTTTCCTCAGGAAGAATGGAACTGTATTTATTTTGTATTGGTACTGGCTACTTCAAATAATCCACGTGTTCCTCTTTGTGCAAGACAGAACAATTATTAAGGGAGCCCTTGAGCCAAAAGTTACTGTCTGACCTGCATTAACATCAGCAAAATGATCCTAAGGTATTAGAAAGCCTAATTCCCTGGTCTAGGTCCTGTTATTTGCATTTGTTTAAGTGAAGGATAACTTCCTGTGAAGAGCTGCCTGCCTTCAGGAAAAGGAGGAAGGAGATGAAGAGTGAAATAGCATTCCAGAGAACCACAGTGTTGCAGCTGACACCTAAGAGTGGTCCCAGCAGAGCTGGCCATGAGATGAAAGAACATCCAAGCTGAGGGAACAGAGATGACTACTTTGAGGAACACTGAGCAACAGCTTCAACCTGTACTGTCAGATTTACTATTTAGAGGCACATGAGGATGAGAAAGTCAATCAGGCATTCCTGCTCTCTGCTACTAAGCTCTTTATGAGTCTTATTTAGATTTATACATATTTTGTTCTTTAAAATTGTTGTCTGTGCTTTCATCATACTAGGTCCACCTAGAGATCACCTGTTTCTGGCATTGAGCCCAGTCACACACTATTCATGCTGAAGAGCCCACAGCAACCAGGGGAAGCATTTTCCTTCCTTCAGTTCATTTGGAAGGAAATGTAGATTGGAAGTGTCAGGACTGCTCAAAACTCTGTTACTGCCCAGCATTGCCCTGCTGACTCTAAAACCTCAGAAGACATACCAGCTTAACAAAATCAGTTTGTGAACTTTCTCAGAGTGAGAGGAAGATTATTTTTGTTGTTCCCCTAAAAATTAGCAGTATTGGTGAATAATCAAAAGCCCTACAAAAATGCAGGGTAAATCTTCACTAGCTGCTGCAGTTCATCTATAAATTGCATTTCTGGGTACCACAGTGAGATGTAACCCATCAGACAAGCTGTGTAGTCAATTCCACCCTAGAAGTGACAACCTTCAGATGACACAATGACCTGTCATTAGATTCTCCGGATGGAAATTATCATAAGTACACTGTCAATGAAGGAGAGCAGGATTGCGCAGATTTGTCCACTTAATTAGCACTGAGTGCAAGCCATGTTTAATTTCACTGCAGGAATGTGAGCAGATTTTCCGTGACAATTCCGGTTCTTTGCCACTCCAGCAGGCACACAGGTGGGAACCAAATCAAAATCTTGCTCGATTCCATGCATGTGGTCATGTATGTACTAAATGACACCAAAAAAGAGAACGTGCATTTCAGACAGCAATTCAGGTTTCTGTGAAGAAAAACTTGTGATTTATCTTTGGTGATGGCAAAGCTTAAAACTGTGCATCTCCAAGTATCACCCTTTCAATACACACCTCTGAGTGCATTCTGTGAACAGAACTGACAGCTACCTCTCCTAGTTTTGGAAATAAAACTATCTAGACTAATCCAGCTGGTAAAGTACTTCAAATAAAAATATGCAAAACACCACTTCAAAAGCAACACTTCAGAGCAGCAACAGTCACTAGTTTTTCATTTTACTTAAATTTCTAAAAGTTTTATGCCATTTACTCAAAAACTGAAATCTGGTCCAGTGGTTTGACAAAAGCTCCACATATCCTTCCTTCTGTCACCCTGGTATCTCCACCATTTCAGAATCTGCCATGAAGATTCTGCATCACTGCCCAACTTTGTGTCTTCTTTCAACTTCTGCATAGGCTCAGGTCTCAAACCAAAGCCCAAGACAATGGGCTTTGTGTGGTCTCCAGCTTGCTCCCAACCACTGTACTGTTTTCTTTGCAAGTAGCTGGGTACAAGAAAATGATGTAAATCTCTCTCAGCAAGGCAGTGAAAGAAACCAACTCTTTCCTGGTGTGATGGCTTCCAGAAGCACTTCTAAACACGGACAGTGGTTACAAAAACAGCACAGGTTTTGGGCCAAAGCGGCCAGTCCAGCTGACAAGAGAACTTAACACCCCTCAGATCACTGAGAGCTCACAGCATCAGCCCAAAGCCTTTCAACAGTGCATGGTGGAAGGAACATGCTAAGCCTTAAATGATACCTCATTTTATTTCTCCCTTTTGACTTGGTCTGTAACACCATTCCCATTATATCAATCCTATACCATGTGGCTTATTGCTGTACCTGGTCCAGAGGTAAATAAAACTTCCTAATGCAGCAATCACCTGACAACTCCAACACTGCATCAGTGGAACGTGCAGGAGCCACAGCAGGACGTGGCCACACCAGTACACAAAGAGCTCTTGCTTACTTTTCTACTAAGACTCTGTAGAAAGACCTTCAAGTCTAAAATTGGCATGGGAGAGTACCAATGGTGTGTTGTGCTAATTTCCAGAAGCAAAAAATCATACTGGAAGATGGGGATTTACTTTAAGCTGGCATAAGAGATGAAAATGCACAGAGGTAAGACAGATGTTCTGGAAGTCCCCAGAGAAGCAGAGAAGGGTATTGCCAGAGCACTGTCACAAGTAGGACCATGTGGTGCAATCCTAGTTCTTCAACAGCCTTGGGTGCTGACAGTAAAAAAAAGCCGGTCCAACAACATGTAGGTCCAGGATTTGTCTATTAAATTCCTCCCTTCTTTTACCATTAGGCAAAGTGTCTTCAACCACCTGTATTTGGCTGGCATCAAGGAACAAACAGGAATTTAGGAACAGGCTGAAGTCTCCAGGCAGCAGTTCCCTCAAATGATTGTGTGATACCTTCCCAGGAGCCCCAAGTGCTGGCCCTGGCTTAGTTACTGAGCTTTCAATAACCTGCTCCATCATCCTCTGTATTCTCCTGAATCCAAGACACCGACCTTTGCTTGCTGCATTCTACTGGGAACTTTACCAACAGAAAGAATGATGACTCCTGCTTGCTGCCCAAACAAAACCACAACTTTAATGGCATTACAGATCTGTGTGTTGGACTGCTATAGCAATTCCAGGCAGTCCTGCATCTTCCTTTCTCTAACACCCAGTTTAAACAGACATTGTTAAAATCTCAGTGCAGTGCTTCCACCTCATTCCTGATGTTTCAAAAAGAATTCAATAGATTCTCATTACCAGCCTGTGGGGCTTTTAGAAGATGCTTAGATCAGATCTCCACAAGTAGACAGAAACCAATGTGTGTAATTCAATTTTGAAGAAAATACGAGACGCTTTTCTAGCATTACATGACATGCCTGACAGAACTAAGAGAAAAACCCAAGAACGCCAACAGCTCCCTCATCTACCCTCTACATGAGGCCACGCTGCCTCTTCTTTAGACACGAATCAACAACAGATCACTCAAAACACAGCGCGACCTTCACAAAAGTGGCAGTGAGAGAGGTTCTCTGAGATGGTCCCTGTCTGAGCACATCCTTCAGGAGAGCAGAGAATTCAGTGCTTCTAGCAGGGGACACAGCCACACAGAACTGTGTTAGGAAGCAGTGTCCAAGCAGTATGATATGATGATCCTCATACTTTCACTGGCACTTTTCCTCTAAAACAGAGTCCTTCATCTGTGGCCAGAATGTTATTTATTAGATGGGTAATGTTACACTGCATGTTTGGCTATGTTAAAATTCAAGTAGTTTATTGCCCTTGGCTTACCAAGTAATTCTGATCAGTCTGTATCAGTGAGCTTTTTTTCCTTTTATAATTCACAGGTCTGATCTCCCTTCTGTGCCAATTTAATTTGCAGCCTTTGTTGGAAGTAGATTTTATTTCTTTTCAACCTATTAATAAGGCTAAGTAAAGCAACGCCAAGAACTGGTTGCTGGAAGATCCTGATGGAAATACACTCAATTAAGCACCATTTAAAATTACATTGAGACCTATGAGTTAGCCACATTTTAATCCATTTAATGTGTGCCATGTTGATTCTTGTATTGGTGTGGTTTTCACTCAAAATATTATGCAGTACCAGTCAAATGCCTTACACAGTCTAAGTATTTAGAACAACAATATTAGATTACCTGCGTCAACCAGGCCTGTCACTTCAAACAAACATACCAAGTTTAAAGATTTATACTTATCTGCTCTGAATTCACATATCCACGGCAAAAGTAACAAATACTGGCCAGGCTCCTTAAACAGGAAGGCACACCAGTCAGCTTAAATGGACTCTTTTTTAATTCACTCATTTAGAGGCAATTGTCATTACTTTCTTGGGGGGCAGGGGAAGGAAACGCCAATGCACCACATTGTTTTCACTAGCCTGGAAGAGAAAACACTTATATATATAGATATATAGGTATGTATATATATACACACACTTTATGCATGTGTGTATATATATGTGTGTGTGTATATATGTATATATACACGCTAGTGTATATATACACAGAATATACATATATGAATATACAGAATATATGCACACACACTTTGCTCAGATTTGTTTACAAAATATGTAGCATTTTTATACCATCCAATAAGAGGTACATGGTTTTAAACAAATCTTATAGAAATGACATGTTATTGGAAATTTACACGTAAAAAAATCCAGCACAAAAAAATCCAAAAGCTAAAACAAGATTTTGCTACTAATCAGTGCTTCTATCACCCTTCAAGAAAAGAGAAACACAGTTATTTATATGTGATGTAAAGGCAACATTGAGGGGTTTTTTTGCTTTTTTTTAAATTAACCACCAAATTTAACCCCCTAAAATTACAAAGAATTGAAGTCCATTTACAGATCAAGTGCAGTAAACTAAATGTTCCTTCAGCACAAAGCAGCACTAGAGAAAATAACTGGGAGAGGGAAAGTAGAGGCCAACTGGCTTAGCTAGGGAGGCAGCAGGTGGCTTCTGCAGTGGCCACACAGGTCAGGGTCTCCATCCTGAAGCAGAGACAGAAGACTTTATTTAAATAATGGTCACACAGAGCTGATGTTCAGGCCTTTGCCTAGCTTCTTTCAGCAGTATGACAAGTGACTTATGTGTTTTTATAACTCTGTATCCAATGGGCTGGTTTTGCTTTTGCAGTGGCTTATCACTGAGAGGAGTCATGAGGATCTTGAAGACAGTTCTGCCACAAACATTTACCACAGGTATATGATGCTGCAGTTGCCAGTGGCGATTTTGAAATGTTTACACTGGACAAGTGTGTGTTCCAAGCATCCAAAATGGCTTGAAAGAACATAGCCCGATGCAGGGGGGAGTGGACGGCCTAGGGAATCCATTGCATCCTCTGAAATGGAACTGCCACTTTCAATCGGGTGGCATCTCCCCAGCTGTGTGAAGCGTTTGGTGTCAATGTCAGCTGAACTCAGTGAGGAGTGGCTGGCCTTTGCATCAGAGGTCTGTGATCCAAGCAGGTTGCAGAGCCAAGAACATGCTGCTAGCAGAAGGGCAGTCTCCAGCTGCGTGCAGCAGCTGCCATGCAGTCAACGATGCCTTACAGATGTCACCTGGAGGAACCATGCGTTCCATGCTAATTCACCTGAAGTGTCATAAACAGTGAAAGGGAAAAGTGAAATGACAGGGCCAGGTGGATCCGGATGTTATAGTACTATCCTGCAAATGTAGTGTCATTTTAGTTAAATAAGGACCTTGACCAGGAGGACTATATTCCATCAGGTGAGCTGGAGAGGAAGCTCTTGTCTCGTGAAAATGAAAAGGAGATCTAACACTCCTTGTGCCAAGTTTTACAAATTAAGATTTCTGTATTCAGAAGATAGCTTTTCAGAAGACAAATCTGTTCAAGTCACGCTGTGTAAAAATGTAAAGAGGCAGATAGGAACTCTTCAGCCATAACTAGAATACCAGGGACCAGACTCTGGAGCATGGAGCTGGAAAGGGTTTGATTTTTAAGGAAGGCCCGGCTGGATCATACTGTGCTGGCAAGCAGAAGTGGGGGCAGCTTCTCCATTCTAGAAGCTGTTTTGGAAAGTCATTTCTGGGGAGGTGTTAAGAGTGACCTGTTCACAGGTTTGTTTTTTTTTTATGGATGGAGAGGAAGAACTAGGAAGGTATACAAATCTCCACAGTGGTCTGCAATCCAACTTGGGAGCTCAGTGTTGAGATGGGATGGGGCCAGATGCGTTCAGTATTCCTAAGAACCACAAAACATGTCCATTGCAGCCTGTTGTTGCAGGGGATAGAGAACTTACTCCATTGTTTGTAACATGTTCCTCATGCCAATAACCCCAGCTGGCACACACAGCAAGGTAGATAGATCACATGTGAAGGTTTAACGCATCTCTCGCAGCCGTCCAAAGAGGCATCCGGAGGAGAACATGAGGGATGGATTCAGCTACGTTCTCAGAAAGGTTGAATGTCTCCCTGGACTGCAGGCACACTCTGCAGCAAATACAAGAGAAAGGCAGCCTTCTCTTGGATGCCAGGAGTGGGGGGCCAAGTGGAGGAGGGATTACTTTCCTGTAATAGGAACAGGGAATATCTCAAAGTATAGAAAGGTGCCTCAACTCCACAAAGATGACAGTGGAGAGATTCAGAATCTAGAGAAGAAGGGTGATTCTGGCGACCCCTTGCCAAGGAGGGCGCATCCTGCCACGGAGAGCCGAAAGTTTTCCAGACGTATGTAAGAGCATGTGCACAAGGCAAGCAAATGAGCGCAAACAGGGTTATGGAAAACATTGAGAGAATCACTCCACAGGTGGCTTGTGGCTCGACAACAGGATTGGCTAGGTAGAGGAGCACACAGCACAGGGGCACCTCAAAGCTGGAAGCCTTCCATGGGAGCCTCACACTGCTGGAAGATGTACTGTTGCTGGTTGATATCCACTTGTGGGGCAATGCTGCTGTCTTCGTCCTCTGTTCCAAAGTAGTGCTCAATCAGATCAAAGGCCTTCTGATAAATCTCTTGATTCTCATGGCTCTGCAGGAATTCGATCTTGTCCAGGCCTGCAGAGAAAAGCAATACATAAAAGTTACAGCTCAGTCAAAGGATATGACCACGATAATTTTCAGTCTGTTCCATGATTCTCTCCCACATTCAGAAAGAACAGGCCCCTCTATGGAGACCTGTATTGCCGGTATCCAACTTGTACTCTCCAGAACCAAGGAAAACCAGTTTGAACTACAGAGATCAGTGTTATGTGTTTCATACTTTCTGTCTGCCTTTACCCTTTCACTCAAAAATTAAATCAACAAGCTTGAATGGGTAAAGAACAAAGCCCTGAACTCAAAGACTTCTCCTCAAGAAGAATTTTAGGACCATGTTTCCTAGAAGTGTGTTCACAGTGCTTTCTTCATGAAGACTGTGACTACAGAATCACCTATGTAAGCTGGAATAGATTTCTGATAATCATCTAGTCCAACCTGCTACTAATCATACTGCTGCTGCTAACCAACCCCAGATTAGATCTGATGTGTGTGGACAAGTATTCCGAACTTCCAAGGATGGAGACTCTATTTCCTAACCTGTATAATATCTATGTATACAATGCAGTTAAACTCAGGCAACCAGTTTTTGGGCAAGCATTAAGCACAAAGGCAAATTCAAGCCTTGAAGTCAGATACAAGGAAAAATAATACAACAAGGAATGATGCTATAATGAAATCCAAGTGTTAGCCATTCTAGTAAATCTCTGGGAATTGTAGTGGTTTTCTTGTTAACACTTTTTACTCTCTATGAATCGAGAAAAGATCTGCATGTTCTGTCTCCAATCTATACACAGACAAAGATAATGTAGAAGATGGAGTGCTCTGGAAACTCATCAAAGTTATTTTCAGTAACAGTGATAAGGTAATAGAACTGGGCCTGCTGAGACTCTAAAGTGTTTGTGACCATCTGTGTACGCCCTGATTTCCCCAGGTGTTTTGCTCATACCATACGCTTCTTCAATAAGAGCGCAGTAAGGATTAATGCCAGAGCCGCTGCGTTTGGATTCCTGCTCTCCAAGCCTCAGGATGTTCTCCAGCCCATTCAGTGCTACTTGCACAATCTTTGAGTCCATTACTGTAAGGAGGTCGCAGAGTGGTTTGATGCATCCCAGTTCTACTAAATACCTGAAAAACATCACACAGAACCCAGTAAATGGTCTGCAAAATTACAACTGGTGTAGGTGTAGCCATTTAAGCACTTTGTATGAGGGTCAAACAAATCAAAACAATCAGATAAAGTATCAACTTGACTGGAAAAAATTAGAGAAATTACAGACATCTATTTCTATCTAGTCAATTCTGCTGAAACAATAAAAATAACTTTGAAATCCTTTCTTTGTCTCGCCCTCTCTATATAGCTATGAAATAATTTATTTTTTGTACCACAATCTATGTTTCTATAATGGTAACTTATAAATATTTTCTATAAAGTGCAATTATATTAATTTAACATGCTTGTAGAGTCTTTTTTTTATTTTATACAAAACTGCATATAAGCATAATGTACTGGTATAAGGTAAACAGGAGAAACAAGGTACGTGATGCCATTGTCCGAGGGGCTGAGCTCTTCCTCTCCAGACTGTTACTGCACTCTGTTATACTCTACACCCCTCAGAAGTTAGTTTAAAACTGCATTTAGTTTTTTTCACATAAGACAAATGGTTCAATTATGTAAATAAGTATTACAGCTGAAATACTTTGATGATTTCTCCCTAAAGGAATGAAAATTTCATTCATAACAAGGACATGGTCTCTCTGGATACAGCACTGAAAGCATACTGAAAACTTTTTCAGTTTCTAGGCTGATAGTTTGTTTTCTTGCACAAACACTACCTCAGTCTATTGCATTGAAAAATTTAAACTATTTCATACTTGATCTGTTCAGCAGAGCCTCCCGATGTCGCATTTGTGATTGCCCAAGCAGCTTCCTTCCTTGTCCGAAACTCAGCCGTTTGCAAAATATTTATAAGAGCTGGGAAGATATGGGCGTCTATGACTGTCTGCAAAAACAAATGGCAGGGTCATAATAAAAATTAGAAACAACTTCGTTATCCTGGATTAATATCCATGCCCAGCATAACACATTAAACAATGAAATGTCACTTTATCAAACATCAAAACTGATAAAACACTTTTCAGCTTTATATTCAAAACCTTAGTTATTGCTGTGGTCTGTTCTTACTCTAAATGAATTCAAAACACCTTCAGACTCAAGTGCCTGCCATATCTAATGAGTTACTTAATCATACTCTGACAGCAAAAGAATGCCATACTTCCCTTATTTTTCCAGGTAGTAAACCTCTCAGCTATTAAGTCAGTAAACCATTAAGTCATTAAGTTACCCTAAACTTCATAGGCCTGTGTGCCACGATATATTTCCAGTGGGTGAGATGACAGAGCAAAGTTGCTTATGGAAGAACTGCTCAAAACAAGCAACCACCTGGTGAAAAGACAAACCCCTGATGGTTTGTCAGTGGGGTTCTCTGCTCAGCTCAACAAAGTGATAGAAACCAAATGAGCATTTGGGCAGCAATTTTTAGTTTCTGGTAACTCCTTCTGAAAACAGCCTTTTGCAATAAGACAAAAATTAAACCAGTTTTGTTACGCATCTATGACAAGGATTTGAAACACTTTGATAAGGATCATTCAAACAAGCAAGATCTCAGGATTAGTTTTTTAATCTACCACTTTACAAGTATAAACCATCACAGAACTAACAAAGGGAAATCCAAAGAAAGCCAAAAAAATCCTTTTCACAGAGCTCTGTAGAAGAAAACAGATTACATATGGCAAAAAGCTACAGCCAACTCACAGTGTCAACGGCTAACCTGGTAAAAATAAAACAATTGTTTGTTATTTCTTTTATCCTTCCTGTTTGTCTGGGCATCCACAGTGTCTCTGCTTCGTAAATCCATACAGCCTATCAGCTGTACCAACAGGCCCACAAACACTGTCTCCTGTGCCAAAGAATCCACACTTCTGATACAGCAGTCTGGGGTCCTCAAGGAAAACTATTACTTCCATCATGCCATGTTGTATTACATTTGTACATTGCCAAGAATATTTGAAAAAGTATCCTTAACTGAAATTTTAGAACATGACTGCTGAACGTGATAGGTCATAAACAGGAGCCAGCTATTTAAAAAACCCAAAAAAGATAAAAGAAAGTAGCTTAAAAAGAGATGCATTTTACCCCCTCACATATTTTACTACAAAAAAACCCAGTTAATTTGTGAAATTATCACTGCAAGGATATGTGGAATATGAGCACATCTGCTTCATTAAGGTTATCAGATCAAGGACCTTTCCAGCTCAAAGGCAGATACAAATAACAGGAAAGTAATAAATAAAACACACCGTGACACAAACCTGATAGACAAGGGATAAAGAATCAATCACAAAGAACTAAAGGTTCCAGTCAGTAACTAATAGGTCATTAAGAAACTACGGGCAGAGAGCCATCCTGGACTTTGTAACTGATGACAGGGACAAGTGCAACTGTGCAAAACTGAACAGATCTTTCCTTCACTATTTTACCACATAACCACTTTCTCTACCCCACCTGACCACAGTATGGATTAGGTGCTAGCAACCAAGCATGACTCACTTTGGGCCAGGAATTGAACCAGACCTCAGGAGAACCCCTTGTCTCTGTGGAGCCAGCAGCTAGAGTAGGTGGGCAGCTGTCTCAGCAGCTCGAAGGGCCATGAAATCAGGTCCCAGAAAACATGAATTTGGGGTCAGCAACTCGTGTCAGGCCTTGGATGAAAGGGCCCCTGCAACTGGAGCAGGTGATGGTCTCAGCATCAACCACTGGGTCAGGATCCCAGCCCACAGGGCCCATTTGCCTGGGTACCTGCTGTGTGTGGTGGGGGAATTTATGTTATCCCCAAAAGTGGTGGTGGATGTAGAAGATCACAGTGTACTCAGATGGCTGACAAACTGACTGGGCAGCAACTGGGAGGCCCTGGATCCAGGCATGGTCAGAAGGTTTGTGCTGATATTCAATGGGTCTGCAAGCATGGAGATGCCCAAACGTGTGCATCCGTCTGCCAGTGAGAATGAAGCTGAACCAGCCAGTGAACAGAACCCAAGCACGGGGAGTTAAGAGAGCTCCTGATGCAGCCACAGACAGTAGCTGAGCAGAAAGCCCACAGTGGTACTTGAGATATCTGTGACTCTGCACCTAGAGAGTGAGAGCACAAGTGTTTTCACCAGGGAACTTCAGTCCTCATCAGATGGAGAGGAGAAAGGGACTTGTCAGCCTACAATTTGCTTTATGTGAGTCCAGAGAATTCCATACAAGGGCGTTGTTGAGGCAGAAGCCCTCAGAAGAACAGTGTTACAGGATGTCACGCACTGCCTACTGAAAGATCTTGATACGGATCTAGGATAGGGATACTTGAGGGGATTAGGATTTTACTATTGTGGCAAAAAAAAACAAATCAAAAACATCTCATTATCACTTCTTAAATCCTCTCCCCAGAGCAATCGTTTTACAGGAGATTCACTTCCTTTGAAATTGTCTTCTTAAAACCAACTTCTATAACAAGTGCTAAAATCAGAGTACATTACATGATAGCGTGCAATTAAATCAGTACACCTTATCTGACAGGCAGTAACAAACACTAGAGTCTTATTACTGCCAAAAAAAAAGTTACCTTAAAATGTTTCAACTTAAAACTTGTAAAATAGTTAACCAATTCCAAAATAAAGAGAACTAGCAACAGGAAGGCAATTAAGTGGGAGAAACACAAAAGATTGTTGCTGTTTTTCTTCTGGTTCAATCAATTTTGAACTCTGCTTCAGTGCTTGGATGCTTCAGTTCAGTGGGTAAAATTACTCTTCTTAAGAGTGGAGAAATATGCATTTGAACCTTCTCAGAAAGAACTGAAACCAGATCTCACTTCTCTTGGCTGAGTGCCCTTCGATTTTGATTGTATAAAAAGCTATGGCGACCTCATTTAGTTTCTGCTCTACAATCAGGATGGCCATCTTTATCCAAGCAGAATAGGTTAAAGCACCCCAATGAATCACAGCCTCTCATAAGACACTTCTCTGAAAGACACTGACTCAAGAGACATGATTACCAGCCAGTATATTTTTATGTTTTCTACTGCCTGACAGGCAACATAAATGTTGCGACCTCACCTTAGCATGAGTCTTAGTGAAAGGTTCTCCACTGTCCCTCTGTAATACAGCCAAGCTTTTCCACTAGCACTCTCTCAACAGCTGAAACTCAGAGCCCGGGTTTAAGAAAAAAAATACATTAACTAGGTCAGAAAATGGTCTGCTTTCACCTTAATATCTTCACTAGATTTCAAAAGTCTATTTAAGCTAAGCAAGGGCAGAAACAATAAAGTACCAATACAGAGTAAGTGCTAGGCAGCATCTATTATTTACACCCTATGCCCTATAGCCTGCTCACAGCAGTAACTCTTGAAAGCACACTAGAATGCCTAAGGACTCCCATCTCTATGACATATTATGTGGGAACAACAGTTACTGTGGAAACAGGTTATGTTTCCCTTTCAGGTAAACTTCTTTAAGTGATAAAATAGTAAATGCTAAAACAGAGAAAACAGAGTTTGATTTTGTACTTTTTTTTTTTTTTTTAAATGAAAAGCAAGCCTCAGGCAAAGCAAAACCCTAAAGAACTGTGGTAGGACGAGGCACCTAAAACTTCTAATGTTTTAGATTGGTTTAATTCAAATTACTTTACTTTTTTAGCATTCCTATATTGTGTGTGCCTGACATGGAAATGCGTTGAAGACTGAAAAAGTGTAGTGATGAGAAAATGCTCAAGATAACCATACCTTTCAAAAAAAAGGAACAGAGTTAAGGGATTTCAGTTCAACAAGGAAAACAAGAAAGAAATAAAAAGGTTTTAGGCTGCTACTACTAGGCACTGAGGTGCTATCTACAAAATACATTAGAAATCTCCTTTTAGCACAACAGGTAATCCAAAGCCCATCCTTTAACACATTAAACTAAAACAAGTTTTTGCCCAACTGCATCCACTGGTATTTGTTGGAACTGAACCTTATCTTGAGTTGTAACTACAACTCTTTTGGAAAATCAAAACTGAATTTTAACTGAAATTGAATTTTAATTGAAATATGAATATTTCAAATTTAATTTGTAATGCTCAGTACTTCAGCAAACCTAGTCCTCACTTCTAAAGTGTCAACTTTTCTATGTTTGTTTTGGGGTGTGTATGCTGTTTTGGTTTGGGGTGGTTTTTTTAGTAGTTGGTATCCCTGTGGTGTCGTCCTCTAGGAGGGTTGTCTATCTCTTGGAAACACTCTGCCTTTTATCTTAATTAGGCTTCTTCACTTCACAGTATAACATTTTTAAAGAATGAAGCTAGATTACAAAAATTAATTTTCTAAGTATCATTACACCTGCAAGGATGTTTAATCTAAACATGTTGTAGTCACTGTTAGGGAGGTCTTCAGCCATAGTATATTAAATTCATATTTTGAGCTGGTCAATACCCTGTGAGGATTTGCTTCTCCCCGTTTGGGTTTCCACACCTAAATCACTTGTGATATGCAAACACACACACACACACACATATTTAGTGTGCACATGCTAGCATCACATGTCTACATACCACTCAACACATAAATGTGAAAGCAAACAAGTCTTAGACTGTGACTTTTTCCCTGCTCCTGCAAGCTCTCTCATTACCTTTAACAAATCAAAATTACAGCCACCATATAATTGGCAGCTGCAAATAAAGCCCTATTGCTATGATCACTCCTCCTGGCTGGAAATTTTAGTTCATAGAGGTTTCTCAGTGACTTCTTTTCCAGCTACCTTGTTTATTTATTCAATTTACAACTGCTTTATAAATAGCATAGCAAATATTTGTAAGCTGAAACTACTTCACACTATGTCATGAGTACTGCCTTCTGAGAGCCAAAGAGGAAGCACTTCAGATCTCAATTTAATGAACCTTTATGTTGTTCACACAGAATCTAAGCCTATATCCTCCAAACTGTGTATAAAGCAAATTTCTAGTTAGTTTACACAAGGCTGTTATTGCCACCAGGAAGAACCTGCAGTATAATGAGCAGCATCCTGTTGAGCTCTCTCCTGCTTTTAAGGTCGGTCAATCCTGAAAAAACCAAAACAAAGAAAGAAAAAACCAAACAGACCAACCAACCTCCCAAAGGCAGTAACACACCACTGACTGCTGTGGTCTTCAGCCAGAATAAAGAAATTAAAAGCATTCTAGCTCTGCTGCCCTCAGTGTGGTATAAGGTATGCAGAAGCCTGAAAACAGATTTTGTACTTAACCACAAAGTTAAACCTGAAGAGATTAATCTTTGACTTTCACTAGTCTGCAAACTAATATGACCTTGTCAGCAATGCCATATTTTGCTCTTAACTGGATACACTTTTTAAAGTTCTACTACCACGAACAGGATGTTAAGATTCTTAGCTTACCTATGCAAACTATGACATAAACTAAACACACTTTACATTTAAGGTAACTTGATGCCTGTATGAACCACAGCTATGTGTGAATCATGTAATTCGTTTCCATGTCCCCAGCATTACTTTTGAAGTGGTCCCCAGTGGTCCTTTTGGAGAAGAGCCTGTGACAACTCTGAGTCTGTAACTTGTACCACATTTTGTAAAAATGCATTTCATTCCAGAGTTTTTAAAACTGACACGCAATATATCATCTGCTACATTTGCCCAGGTCACTCTTCTGCAAGGTTAAGAAACTCTAGAGGAGGAAAAATATGGCAGAGATCCTGTTGTCACTATGCCTACCCACACTCGGACTTCCAGATGTTCTTGTGAAAATTTAAGGTATGTTAGAAAAGAAGTGAGAAGTTTCTTAACCTGTCAAGAGCAGGGAACTCCTATGATGTCTTCACTGTCAGACATGGAAGATTGTGTCTGATGTACTGCCCTCCATAGCTTTTCAACGGGTTGCGAAGTTAAGACACAGAACATTTTCTGAGGTATGTGATAGCCTCTCATACCCTTCAGAAGGGTCGACAGTCAGGATTAAGCTTCAGTTGTGCAGTTCTCCTTCTGACTCCCAGGAAGATGTAGTTCCCCTTCTCCCTGACTGGGGAAGCTATCCACTGAAGTACAGCAAAGCTGTATACAAACTAGGAAATTAACAGACAAAAACTATACTTAGTGACAATCATGACTGCATCAGGATATACACATCCACCCCAAACCTTGAAAGCACAGAAATAAAAAAGAGGGGAAAGACTGCTGTATTCTACCACACTTTTCTGTTGCCTAGGCACTGTTGATAACACACTCTGAAAGGCTTTCTCTTCCACCTTTGGTGGGGAAAAAAACCCAAACCTCCTGTGCTTTAGTAAGAGCCACAAAAGAAAGTTCAGCACGCACGTTCACACATTTCATGCAGGTTAATTTACATTGCCTTAATGCTAGAAAGAGTTTACTTGATTGTGTTGGAGTGCAAATCTAACAGTGATAGGCTGCTGCCTGATCTTTTAGAAATGGCAGGGAAAGCCTCTGGAGTGTGCTACCAAACAGCATCGTAGGCAGTATGAAAGTGGAGGTGAATATAAAAGTCCTTCCCTCTGACTTTATATTTCTATACTTTACAGTGGGTGGATGGAGGGAGTGTAACCCAATGCAATCTCAGACAACACTAAATACAGTTCTGTCTGTTAATACTGGTTAGGTAAAATACTGATTAGATTCATCAAAATATTTTAATGCCTTCTTGGTGTGCAGAAGGGATTGCTAGATTATGGCTTGAGCACTACCCAGGATTCCACAGAATTTTAACATCCCAGCTGTTCTGAGGCATCAACCCACTAGTTAGATCAGCTGGTAACTTGCAAAAATGTGGGTTACTATGCCAGGCAGACGTGAAAAAAATTATCACGTGCTGAAATCATTCTTGTCTGATTTCTAGCTAAAGACTGTGCATGTTCAAAATCTGGTAAACATCACAGAGAGTGGAACAGATCTGCTCCAGTTTATGACCTCTAGTAGCAACTATTGAGCAATTTAGAGAGACTGGGAATAGAGGAAAATAAATAATTTAATTTACAGCTGCATCTAATACCTTAGAATTCCTTCTGTAAGGAAGATCAGTTCTCAAGAAGTCATGTTTAATTCATTACAATGTGAAATCAATGTAGAGAAACAAACAAACAAAAAAATTACCTCAACTCACAGATGAAATAGGTTCACCCATGAACTTACTTAAATCAAGTATTCATCCCAGATGGGAATTACACTTTATCATTCACAACAAATAAAAACAGACTGCACTTTTATTCTCCATTTTAGTATACGACCACCTTCAAGAAACATTTTACCAAACAGGATTTTTCAACTTCAGAAACCCTTTTTTAAAGTGCTTTTCAGCTCAAATGTTTGCAATGATTTTGCCATTAAATACGAGTTGTCTGAAATAATACCTCAAAGGCATTTTCTAAGAAATGCAGACTTATCAGCTCTGAAGCTGAAAGGAGATTTTATCTCACCTTGTATCTTACACAACATTCTCTAGGTTGAGACTAGGAACTAAAAGAATCAAGGGTCTTTCTGGAACACATCTGTGATGAGACTTTCCTTTCAACACAAGGTAATCACTGCAATCACACCTGCAATTGACAGTTTTACTCCCCAGTAACACTGACTTGGAGCTCTCCAATCAAGCATGTTGTGAGCATTTTCCACTGTGCTTTACTTCACAACGTCCTCTAAAGAGCAATTTTCTGCAGTTCTAAAAATCAAGGCCTCACAATGCACACGATTTGCAGTATGTCATCATTACCAGGATAGTTATATCCTGCTCACAATCAGAAACACTGGTGTTTAATTTAATTTTTGTAACTGTCAATATAGATTAAATTGGGTATGCACTTAGGGCAGTCATTTTTTCACACTACAAAGCAAGTGTGTGCTTAGAGTTCGAAGGCAGATCAATTACTCTGAATGGGGCCTGAGGGACTCTTAAATGAAATACAGCTTTCACTTTTGAGAAGATGCTTCTTACATTCTTTTCCCCTGGACTTGTACAATGCATCAACACTTTCAACCTTGTCTGTAACATATCCTAAGGCAGCTGCTTTTAAGCTGGATTCTTTTAAATCCACATATATTCTGGTGATTTGTTTGACACTGTTTTCTTCTTGATGTAAGACTCCTGAGAAAGAGCTTCTATGCACATAATCACAAGTATTTTTCTATGCAAAGTTAAAGGGCTTTTTTTGCACCTTTAAAGAGCCACTGCTAGAAGTGAAGATGCAATACTAATGGCTCATAGCATTATTTTCTTTCTCCCTTCTGATATCACCTTTTCAAGTCACCATGCAATTCTAATCTGTTCTCAACAGAAAGGCAGCTGATCTGTGAGAAAATATCCCAAAACATTTAAAAACTGCTAAACACACACATGCACAGACTAATAATTTTGTTCAGGTACATTAGGCAAAGCCTGTTTCAACAAAAGAGAGGTTATTTTATCCTTACTCATTTTCAAACAAAGATGTGATAACAGTTTAGAAGACCATGGATCACCAGGGATACAGATAAGACTCTCCAGCTAAAGCCTCACTTGTGCCTGAGTAGTGAATATCAGGTGTAAGAGTACTGTGCAAACAAGGACAGGCACCTACTCCTTCATTTGAAAACAGGACAATGTGTTACAGTGAATACTTAGAAAGAAATTGCAGAAGCGAATGCACTACTGAAACAGCTTTTGGTGCACTAGAATTCAAGTTACCTCTAGGACTCTTCGTAACTGTATCTTCAGTAGATTAAGAATACTAAAATAGAGATCACAAAGTTTTGAAGAAATGCTCTAACAACGAACTTTCCATTGGGACTTCTGATATGTCTTTATGGAATGACTTGTATAGGTATCTGGCTTTCTAAAGCTCTTCTTCAGTTTGCAATATCCCTATACAATTACACATCCTGAAGCAACCTTCTAACAGACTGGAGAAAAAAATCAAACTTAAGACAATGTATTTGGTTGGACTGTTCCTCAGAATATACTCCTAGATTTTCCAGAAAAAGCAGAAATGTCCTTCTAGAAAGAATATACTGTGTTTTGAAAGTGGTTGTTGAAGGGATAAAGAGAAAAAAAAGTCTCCTTATTGCAAGAAACACAAAGGCAAAAACATTTTTACCTTGGTACAAGCAGCAGTAACTACCTTTTCTGCACTGCTACTTGCACAGCAACTACAATTGCTGATGTGGGAAAAAGTGGTACAGTTCATGATTTTACACAGCACTTTTTGTTAGAAATCCAACTAATCCACAGATTAACACACAAATCACAATAAAGGCAGCATCAAAATTCTTGGAGCTCTACCAAGGTTAGACTGAGTAACCATATCATTCTCTGTATCTGACAAAAAACATGACCTCCAGTGGTAAAAACAAAATGCTGATCAAGGAAGCCACAGCAAGTATCACTGCAGGGGGTTCCTTTCCTCACACCCCACTTCCATCTTAGTCACACCTTTACATCAAACAAGGATCTACAGAGCTTTCCACCTTCCCAAGTTTTTGGGTTTTGCCTAGTCATTTCCTCACATAAGGACCTCTGAATGTTAGATGAGCACTCACTCTCGTTTTCAGGAAGTTCAGGTATCTTAGCAAAGACTGTAGTATCTTTCACAAAGGTATTATTTCCTGTGCTTTCTGAGATGAAGCCCTCATTGAAGTTATTAAAGCTTTATGCTGCCCCTTCAGCAGCTGAATGTTCTTTGTAAGGGAGAATGTAAACTGAAAAGATTCCAAGTGTCACCTGCACAGGTTAAAATACACTTATTCCTCAGGAAAATTACGCAGCCTTTTCAGAGTCTTGTGCAAGTTTTCTGCAAAAAGAGAAGTAATTCCACCCCGTAAGTGAAGAGGGTTAACCACTTCATGCTCATTCTGGTCATACAGAATGCGTAATCCAGAGTCATCATTTTAAGAGCAGTAATCAGGCTGCCTTCCAAGGAAAACAGAGTCAACAAGTACGTCGTGGCTACTTTTGCCAATCTATCAAGAGGCTTTGTTCACTTTCTGTGTAAACATTGTTTCTTCCAGGTTACTAATGAGTAATACAAATATTTCAAGAGTCTAACATTTCTGACATTTACTGTCATTCCTCAAAGAATAAATATCTCCAGCCAGACTTCCACGAATCCTCTGAAATCTCTGTAAATACTTTATGTATCCAGTGAGGGAGAAAATAATTGAAAAATGCAACTTCAGAACTAAATTTGATTTACATAAGACTGTAATTTAACTGCCTTGATAGAAACATTTGTTTTATCAGATAAAGTCTGGGTTCAGGGCCAGGCTGGATGGGGCCATGGGCAACGTGATCTAGTGAATGGCATCCCTGCCTATGGCAGGGGGGCTGGAAGTAGATGATCTTTAAGGTGCTTTCTAGAACTAAGCCTTCATGATTCTATCATTCACTACAATCTCTTTTTCCAACACTTCTGCAAAAGAGAAGGAATGAGGCAATGTTCTTTGTATTGGGTTTGCATGGCAAGGTTTTGGCAGCAGTGGGGGGAGCTACAGAGCTGGCTTCTGTGACAAGCTGCCGGAAGCTTCCCCCGTGTCTGACAGAGGCAATGCCAGCTGGCTCAAAGATGGACCTAAAACTGGCCGAGGCTGAGCCCACCAGCGATGGTGAGAGCAACTGTGATAACTCATTTAAGAAGGGAAAACATTACTAGGCAAAAGTAATAGCAGCCAGAGAGAGGAGTGAGAATATGTGAGAGAATCAGTCCTGCAGACACCAAGGTCAGTGCAGAAGGAAGGGCAGGAGGTGCTCCAGGCGCCAGAGCACAGATTCCCCTGCAGCCCGTGGTGCAGCCCATGGTGAGGCAGGATATTCCCCTGCAGCCCATGGGGAAGCAGAGATCCACCTGCAGGCCATGGAGGACCCCAGAGCAGGTGGATATCTGAGGGAGTCTGTGACCTCACAGGATGCCCATGCTTCACCAGGGTCCTCATAGGACCTGCGGCCCCATGGAGACAGAAGCCCACACTGGAGCAGGTTTGCTGGTAGGACTGGTGACCCCAGAGGGGACCCATGTGGAGCAGCCTGTTTCTGAAGGTCTGCCTCTCATGGGAGGGACTCCTTGCTGGAGCAGGTGAAGGAATTCCCTCCCTGAGGAGAAAGCAGCGGCAGAAACAAGCTGTGATGAACTGATTGTATTCTGCACTGCCAAGGAGAGGAGGAAAAGAATCAGGGATAAAGATAAGTGCAGAAAGGAGGGAGGGGTGGGGCAAAAGTGCTTTTAAGATTACCACTCTGATTTTGTTGATAATAAATTCTAATAATTTCACAAATTGAGTCTGGTTTTCCCTGTGACAGTAATCAGTGAGTGACCTCTCCCTGTCCTTAACCTCAGCTCATGAAACTTCCCTTGTATTTTCTCTCCCCTGACCAGCTGAGAAGAAGAGTCATAGAGCAGCTCTGGGGGATACCTGATATCCCATCAGGTCAAACCACATCCCTGAAAGATTAGTAAAAAATTCCCTAGTACAGCTATTCTTCAACAAAACTCCACATTCAAAGAAAACAAAATATATTGAGCTGTTTCTTCTTCATCTAGCCAAAGACTTTTCTCTGTGGAAAAGATATTCCATCTCTCTCATTTATACCACCTGGAGACAAAGTCCTGGAAATTCTTCCTGATGGCTGACATTCAGTTCAGACTCAGAACAACAATTTGATCTTTTGGAGCCTAATTGACATAAGACTGACATAAGGGAGTGGGACTCATTTGCCTCTGTGTCACTTAATATGAAGGGATTATAACATTTAGTGTAATCAGAAAGGGCAAATCCCAGGACAACATGTTAGATAGCCATTTATGGAAATTATAGAAGGAATTATAAGAAAATATAAACAGAAATAAAGTACTTTCAAATATATGTCTGTGTCTGATGGTGAAACCAAGACGTATGTGAAATTATTTGATTCTCAGTGTTTGTAGCCTATTCTTCCCATGCTTGAGAATTTCTGTACCTTAGTGATTGTCGAAAGCACAGCAAATTATTAAAGACAAAATTTTCTTGAGCTAAGCCACATTTTGGCATTTTCTACCATGACTGTCTTCCCCCTTGTAATGTGTAGACGATAAGAAAATTAAATTATTTGAATTTGGAGATGACTGGGCCATTGAAATATTCTGATTACATACAGTAATATACTTGTATGTAATTATGTGTCTGTGACAGTGCATATACACACATATGCACTTTATGCACAAAAGAACATCTCTGTTCCTTCTAGTCTGCAAGACAAAGATTACTGATCATAGCCAAAAAGGTTACCTGGATCTGGGCTTTGTTTCCAGCTGTTATATTAGATATTGTCCAGCATGCTTCTTTTTTGATAGATTCTTTTGGGCTGCTTAGCAAGTGCAGCAAACTCTGCAGGGCTGAACAATTCAGAATTACCTGAATACAACAGGAAAAAACAAAACACACCTTAGAAGACATTTAGGATAAAGTATCACAGGAAAGGAGTACAGTGTCTTGAAAATAAAAAATATCCCATTAGACAATCACAGATTTTTTTTAAAAAACCACTAAATATACACAGAAAAATCCCAGCAAGAATTAAGATATGAATGTGTGCAGGAAAACTGAAGAGCAAAACTACAAAGTCTTTCAGGTAAGAGATCATATCTTCATAATTATTTCAGTGTGATCTGAAAACAAGAAGATACTAAGCATATTATGATCAAACAAAAATAAAATTATAGTATTTTCCTGTACTTTTGTACAAAAGTACAGGAAAAAAGCACCAACTACTTCTATTTTCCACATCTGCTGGCACTGTGGTGCAGAGTGTGACCAGTGTTGTATCCAGTGACATTATGAATGGACAATTCTTATTTAAAAAATTACCAAAACTGCAAATACCCTGCAATTTTACAGTGCAGAAAAAATGCAGCAAAATTTCCATTTCCTAAAAGACCAAAGCACAACAGAAAATGCCCCAGAACTTGGATGTTACAAGACAGCACCCTTGATTATGCCATGGGTGATAGTGACTTTTTGACCCTCTAAAAGGGAATAACAAGATTGAAAAAAATGAAAAATTCACAATCTTTTTATTTTAATTCAGTTCTAACTTCTAACAATGAAGTAAAAAATTGGGAGAGTACATCAAGATGCACAGTAATTTTGCCTTGTGTGGCAAAAGCAAACACCTTGGAAAGAACAGTGTGGTACAGAATTTCAAGGGAAATATTCCAGTCAAGCTGAATTACGAGCATGACTTCTGATCATGGAGTTTCAGGACTGAATTCCCTTGCTTGCATCCCCCTTGCTCTATATTCTTAAAATCTTTGTATTCCCCACTAAGATTAAAAAAGCAAAGATTTTAGTTCAGGATTTTATCAGGTGTCTGCTGGGACAATTTTTTTTTTTCTTCATGTGTACTATCTATGGTTTTAGCCATGTTCAAGCACTGGCAACTGTTAATAGCTGAAAATGAGAGAAAAAGTAAAAGGAAGTTTGTGCTCCAAGGTTTTACAGAGAAGTTCTTGAAGAACTGTCTTGTATGTTGCATTCATGTTCAGAAATGTATCAGCTCTCAAAGATGGGCTCTTCCTTCAGATTACTGATTTTTACACACATCCTGTATCACTTCTTAGCATACAGCTCAATCTGCAGGCAGGACTATCAAACTATCCTACCTATACAGTTTTCTAGAATTTTAGGAAAGCTCATGGTATGCTCCTCAGAAAAAATCATACAACAAAAAAGTTTAAACTATTTTTTAATCAAAATCTAAGATTTATTTAATAACCTGCATTGCATGTGAATTAGTGATCCCTTGCGGTTTTATCTTTAATGAAACTATAAAATCATACCTCAACCATTCTTTATGACTGATCTGCAAAACAAATGCCACTGAGAAAAATACAACAATGCTTCTGCAATTCAGCTACACAAAATACATTGTAATAATCAAAAAATCACATTATCTTCCTCCTAGGAATAAGATATGGAAACAGTGCCCTGGTACAGCTAACACATCTTTAACTCCAGTCTCAGAGTCACAGAACTACAGAAGCATCCCAGTGCCTCTGAAGCACCAGGTTCCTGCCTTCCAGTTTAATTCCAATGCAGTGGTGGGAGTCACTGCCTCCTAGAGATGCTTCTCCAAACAAATGCCCAGACACAGCTACACACCACACAATATATGACCAGATACTTGTTTTTCATCATAAATATGACATATTTTCATTATATATATGATACATTCATCACAGATTGGCAACAGCACTGAATGTGACAGGCTTTTGATGGCACTACCAGCATACATCACTCAGCATAAAATTCAGCCTAAGAGACAGACTTGTTTTAAATAAACCAAAAATATCCCCCTCCTTGAGGGGAATAGCACAGCTGCCCACAAGTTCCAGACACAGCTACGTAAGAACCATCACCAGCTCAGGACTGAACAGAAAAACTGAAAATCACTGTATTTTGAAGCAATTAGTGTCATCAACCTTCACTTTCTAACTTCAAAAGGAAGTGTTTGTGAACAGATCTCCACAACTAACAGAAAGATGAACTGCAGTACAGCACAAGAGAAAGTTAATCCATACCTGCGTCTGGATATCATCTCCTGTAACAATGTTTCCCACAGCTCGTAAGGCAGGAGATACAACCTTGTAGTCATTGTGCCTAAAATTGACAAAGAAAAATCTAAGTATTAACCTTCCCAAAGCATCTGCAGCTTCACATTCTCAAGGAAGGAACATCTTTCAGCCAGGGCAAAACTTCCCTGATAAATTTGACTTTCACTACCTAAATTTACACTCTGTTTTTAAACTAATGGTAAGCCTTTCCAGGGTTTCTAAATATTCTGACCTTTAGATGTCATTCAGCAGCATAAAAATTAAATATTAAAAGAATAAAAGTACTTCCAAGAGTGTTTCCAAGCATCCTTGGGAGGAAAAAGTAATTATCTTTAACTACAAAATACACTTAATGTAGCACATACAAAGGCCAAGAATGAGACAGAAGAACAGGGATAGAAGTTGTGTGTTTAACCCATCAAAACCTGTTTGATCACCTTCCATCATCATATGCACCCCTCCACCACCATTGTTAATCAGGACTGGAATAGGAAAGGTGAAGTAAGGATTTTTTTTCTCAAAGGAAAACACTTCTTTATAAAAAGCTCCTTAGAGCCAATATGTTCTATTCATTAATCCACCATCACATTTGCTCTAATGTTAGAGGCCTTAATAGTTTTTTTATTTACATCACAGAAAACCATTATTCCCTGTTCTTAGGCCATTGCACAGTCCATGTTCTGACCTTGGATCTGAAGCAATGGCTCTGAACAAGGCCAGTCTCTGTGACCCCCAACTCTCACACCTCGACTTTACTGACCAAAGTGTGCATGTACTCCTTTACAGTAAGGATTGAGGAAATTATTCATATTTCAAGTCCCTGGTACTGTCAATTCTAGTAAACTGAATTATTTCTTACATTTTTATCTTTGATATCCCTTCAGTAATTTCCTTGTTAGAGAACTATAATATGGACTTCAATGACACAAGGAAAATTTCAATGTATATTATGGATTTTACAAAAATGTAGCTCTTAGGTGCAAGAAAAAAATCTCTTAAGAAACAGCAAAATTAGTACAAGAAAAGTTCCACTGCTTTTGTTACTCATGACAAACAGAGAACATTGAACAGATAGGCAAAATTAAAACTCAAATCTTGCTCTTTGGAAATTATAGCATTTCAAGACCTATTTAATTAAACTCCTTATTGTTATAATCTTGATGTCAGGAAAAAGAGTGACGCTTGCTTGCAACAGATTTCTTACATCAGCAGCTCCACAAGTCTTCTGCAGACTCCTGCATCAATCACAGCCTGGATTTTATCATTGGGGCCATCAGACAAATAGGACAAAGCCCAGCAGGCATCAGCTAATACATCTGTATCATTGACAAAGAGCAGCCACGAAAGCACACTAAGACAAGGTGAAACCTGTAAGATATTAAAGAGGAGACAGATACAATTAAAAGGGCCAGAAGATCTATTATTATGTCAGCTAATTTTGTATGTCATTATTGGATTAGGCATTGGCATCTTAAGATTCAATACTCAGAAAATTTCAGACCTAGCTAGCACTTCTGTGCAGGACAAGCATGGAGAAGCATGTCTCCAGAAAAGCACCACAGCAACTCCTCTGCCTTTACAGAACAACATCTGCAAATGAAATTCTGACTTGTCCACTAAGATGTGCATGTGCTGCTCTACAGCAGCCAAGATGTGCAGAGTTTTGCTCTGCTATGGGAAAGCGGTCTCCAGAACACATACAGTAACAAAAAGTTACCAGGCAGCCATGTTAAAACAGTGGTTGTGAATGTCTACCCAAAGAACTAAACAAAAAACTTCAAAAAACTTCATTGGTAAGAAGCACATCAAATATTTCAGAATTTCTCTGAAGCATTCCTTCTGTTTAGTTTAAGTTTCACCACTTTAAACTAATGATTTGGCTATCATCACTTCACAACACATTTTCTTTCAAGAATCTCTTACCTTGGCAAAATCAGGAGGAGGATTTTTCCCTCTGCAGAGGTTGGACAAAGCCCATACAGCATTTCGGGTCATAGTGAGACGATTCTGTTTTGAAAGCAATCTAAAACAAACCAACAAAAAAATTCCAACCCTTGCTTTTAAAAAATCAAAGCAGGTAACCCCATTAACCGTGTGAACCATTAAATCAAACTCTTTTTAACATACACCAGGGAAAAATATGATAGGGGTTTTTTTCTATAAAAGTACATCCTAAAGAAAACCATCCTTGATGGCTACAAACACACATGCTAGATACAGGAATCTAGTACCCCAACAAGCACAGTAAACATTACACTAAACTTCACTCAAACGCTTAGACACTGACTTGTCAGATTAACAGTCAAAAAGGTGCATAATTGTGACAAAATTACTCTAAGGAGGAGGACATGCAGGTAGTTTTGAAGAGTACTGTCGTAGCCAAACTACATTTTTATGTCAGTCTCAGACTGAGTCCCACTTTGGCTTAGAAAAACGCAGAAAAGCAAGAATTTATTTTCCCACAAGTGTAACAATTCTGTTTCTTTTTCTCATAGCCATCTCCCACTGTACCAATGTCTTTATGAGAGCACAGGAGAATTCTCCTGCTGCAGAGTCTGCAAAGGACAGAGACTGAGCAATTTGGACATGACAACACAAGATGGTGTCATTGTTTCAGCAATAATATGCTCTTAAGCAAAGGACCGTCAAGACAATTAGCAGGCTAGAGACATGACATGCAATGGGACGTCAGTGACCTGGATTTGTTCAGCCTTAGAAGGAGATGGTGCAGGAGATAAAACTGCTGCCAACAACATTTTAACAGGTGGATACAGAAAACAGGAAGCCAGATCCTTCTCAAAGGTGTACAGTGACAGGACAAGAGGCACTGTCATGAGGTAAAACTCAGAAAATTCTGATTAGGTATCAGAACACTGTGTTTTCACCACGCCATGGTCAAATACTGCAGCAGGTTACCCCAGGTAGTTACGGAATCTACTTCTGATGTTCCAAATTTGACTGGTTAAGTAGTTGAGCAATCTAATCTGATCTCACCTGCTATGAAGAAAGGCTTTGACTAGATGACCTCCAAAGGTACCTTTCAACTTAAATTATTCTGTGACTCTAAAATAAGCCCAGACATCCACCCACACTGCAGAATAAAACAGTTCTAGCTTAGCTGCTTCTAAAACATGTTTCCATTTTAGCTTCATTTAAATAGTAGTTCAGGACTCCCCTTTTAAAAATCTGATTAGTCCACATTCAGTATTATTATTCTTCAAGGCAAAATCCAAATTTCAGTCTTATCAGGCTCAAGAAAAATTCTGGAAAATATATTAAAACACACTTACTGCAATAAAGGGGGCAAGATATTACAGTCCAAAACATAGTCTCTGCACATAGTGCTGTCTCCAGCAATGTTGCCAAGAGCCCATACTGCCTGCAATGAAAAACAAAATAGTAATTGCCTTGATTCTCAAAATTCCACCAGTTTAACATATGTATTAGAGCTGGGAGATAATCTGTTCTCACTGTTAGTTCCTGGACAATGTACAGAAGAGGAATGCATTCTGGTTGCATATTACATGTATACACTCAAACTCGTTATATGATGCAGGAATATTTAGGGAGATCTAAGAAGAACACCATAAAAGGAAACATATATGTCTCCAGAGATTGTGCAGGCAGACATACCCTTGCTCTGCCCACAGTATAAGAGATAAGCTCACCTCCACAGGTTTAGGAACATTCTAATTCTACACTCCTTGTTCACAGCTAATTTAAAATCAGATGTTTGTAGCACAGGTCAAGTAAGTCTGTGTCTACCCAAAAATGTTTGTGTGGAACAGCCCATATTAGTATTTACTACAAAGCCATAAAAGCATGCATTGTTTACAGTCAGATAAAAACGAGAATTTATGTTCAAGATAAATCAGTATGCAGGAGAGTTCAGATGGGCCTGAACATATATTCTTTAAAATGAAACTATGAGAGACAGAACCAGTGTTGCTGATTAAGTCATATGCATGGCAAAATGTAAGGGCTTAGACATCGGTACTACCCCTAACTTCATTTTGAGAAGATCAAAAATACCAGAATTAAAGCAGCATGAAATCCATTCTCTGTAATATGATGAGAATGAAAGATTTAATTGCTTTTGATTTATAAATTTGGGGCAAGTGGTGTTTTTTATGTCACTGTCCACTAGTATGAGAGTTGTAACTTTAAAAGGTAGAAATAGTCTATGTCAACTATAAAAGCAATTTTATGAATTCTATGCAAACTACAGTATTTTGTCACACAGGAAAGCTTAAGAAGTTCACTTTTGCTATTTACTTCAAGTTAGCAGAAGACTAAGTGTCATATCAAACACATACATGTACCTGCTTATTTGGTTGGCTTATTTGGCTTTTGGCTTTACAGACATATATATCTATACAACCACTAGAAGTACTTCCAATTCTGCATAGAGGACAAAAGCAATCCTATTTGTCATGGATAACAGCTGAATGTCCTCCCCAAATTTCTCTTCAGTTGAAGGCTATGTATTTAGCCAACTGAACAAAGCAAGTTCCTCACACAAAATAAGCATGTTCTTCCCTCTCTCTGTGTGAAATAAAATGCTCCTCTTAAAAAACTGACAGAAATGCCTAATTTTTTACCTAAAGAAAATTTTTTTATAACCTGAAATAAGTATTTATTCATTTGCAATATGGTGTCAATTAATTTATTGCATTAGGTTTCTCCTGTAATGTGTTTTTAAATGGTGGCAAAAAGATGCTACTTTAAAAAAAGAGACTCCAACCACTCTAGAGGCCCAAATCCACTATCAAACCCTGGAAAACAAATACAGCTAAAACCAGAAGTATATACAGAATGTAGATACAGATTTCAGCTTGCTGGATACAAAATAAAAAGCTCCTCCTCTGTACCAGTACTACCAACAACAGCATAGGATCAGAGCCATTAAACTGCAAGTTATGAAGAGAGTAGGCGACTGTTCTGGGGAAGGATTAGTTTGTTTTGTGTTCTACTGTTTTCCAGGCTTCTGCTGTCAGCTACAGTCCGAGGCAGGGCATGAGACTATACTGACCTGTGCTATGAAACAGCACAGCCATTATTACAGAGCAATGTTTTCCCAAAACTGATCTTCATCATCATTTTTCATTCTAATTCTTACTCTTTTTACAACTGTTGTGACAACATAACTTTGGGTCTGGCAGCCTCTTGGACTTAAGGCACAGAAGACAGCTACCAGAAAAATTTAGCTTAAGAGACAGAAGATATGCCACCTCCTGCAAAATGTCACTCATGTCAGAACTTTAAGGAGCCACACCTATTGCTCACCCCAATATTTGCATTTCTACAGCAAGGAGAAGCCTGAGGAATGAACCAAAGATTTCACACAGTTCTAAATAAATTTGTCAATCTTCTGAAAACACTTTGGGGGAGAGAAGTTAGAATTTGGAATAATTCTCTTTCACTGAAGATGTGAGTAATTCTGTATGAATACACAGTCTCCTTGCCTGGACACCCTTACATAGGTAAAAAACAAGGAAGCCCTATTTCATTTGTCTGTGGTCTTTGTTTCTGCCATTATAGCAATATCTATTTTTAAGGTTGATAAGAGCGATAATCACTTAATCCAAGAATCCATTCTGACCCTGAATGGCTGACTAGATTTGCAACAGCATATCTCACATCAAAAGGTCTGACCAGAGAAGTCAAGTATCGACTCTGCTTTCCCATTCTTAATTTTTTTTAAGGCAAGGAAAGTCTGGCTGAGTAGTCTGGTATCATAGGCTGTGGTAAGAGAAGATGTCTCAAGAAATCCTCGCAGTGCTAATGACTGATAGGACACAGGATGCTAATTAATTGAAATACCTTTAGAAAAATATGCAGTGTTTCTAAGGAAGATGTCTTTCCTTAGGTAAATTACTTCAGCTCTTCAGGTAAGTAAGGAACACAAGTCAAGCTCATTTAAACTCTTCTCATCAAACACTGCCATAAATGCAAAGCTCTGTCATGGTTGCCATAAACACATGAACAATGACAAGTTTCTTCAGGGTTTGTTTGTCTGAATAATGTTCAATTATTTCCATTTCTTCTTTTGTGCACACCTTAAAATGCAAATACTTGCCACAACATCATGTCTTTGGCTTCACTCTACAGAACTCAAATGTTTTCATATTCATTCCTGGATAGTTGCAGAAGTAAAAGCATTTATTCCATTAAATTTTACAGCTTATTCAATAAAAAAAAAATTGACTAAAAAATTCCATTTCAGTACCTTCTAGTATCTAAATCTCAACTTAAAGATGACATTAATTTAAAGATTTGTAGCCTGATTTTTTAACCCACATCTTAGATGGAAAGCTGTGTGCAAACTGAAAGTGCAAATGTTGCCTTGTTAATTGACACCACCTATTTTTATACACTCGTATAAATTTCCATTTATTGCTAATAGTGGAGTAGGGTTTGTTGCAAATCTTCAATTTATTTTACTCATCACTGAACTCCAGTGTTTTCTCCTGCAGTACAACTTAAGTAGTCAGTAAAAGTGAAGTGCAAGTCTTGTAGAGTACTGTTGAACCATATGGTGCCTTCTGTGAATAATTCATGTACTTTTGGACAACTCTCCACTTTCCCTTGGATTCTGAAGATTCCCAACCATTATTTCTTTCGATATTTAAACTAAGAGCTTAAGGCAATCACCAACAGTGTGCAGAGTTTGCCTCTCAGTGGAGAAGAAATATCACGAAGAATCAACACTTTCTCAACATCTGGCTGCTGACTTGGGAAAAGGATCCAATGCTGAGATGAAGATGGTGAAGGTTAGCCCAGATATAAGTGTGATTGGCTAAGTGAATACAAGGAAGGATACCAGGATACATTCCTAGGAGATGACTGCTACTATGTCCTAACACAGAAGACATCTCTTTCAGTGGCTGAGGTGGTTGTACCTCCTTCTTCTCACATCTCATCTGACAAACAGAGAAAGTAGCTCGTCCTCACATCTGGACTGTTTGTCCTGATTTTGATTAGCAAGAGTTTGTTAATAGGACAGCTGATGTAAAGCCAAACAGAGCCTGGACACCAGACCCACAGGTCAGCTCTGCCAAGCAAATGATGGTTACCAAAAGGAAGAGCAATACAACTAGAAATGGAAAAATACTGAGGGAGAAACATACAAGTTGCCTCAGCTGAAAATGAAAACTTTCCCAAAGGGGAACAGGGCAGCTGGGGATGCTCATGCCACCGGCTGTCCAGCAGAGCACAATGACACACATCTCTCACTGTGAGACGATCTCCATCCCCCCCGACAGGCAGCACAATGCCTTGCATGGGTTTTGAAGGAAATTCAATGTTCACCAAGGAAAGCCAAGTTGATATCTGGGTTTCAAGTACCATAGCAGGAAAGAATTGCAGTTAAGACACCACTGAAACCACATCAACCTTAAGCAGGCCTAAAGGGCTTTGATGGAGTCTTTCAATACAAATAATTTCAGGCAGGAAGATAAAAATTTTTAAATGTCATTTGGAAGAAAAAACCATGGTAAGTGGAAAAGGGCTAGGACATATGCCACTGACTAAACTGACTAAACCTGAAAATCAGTACACCAAAAACAGAAATGGGGAGAGGCAGGGAAATGTAACCCAAGTGCTTTTCATAAATAATGTAGATGTAGATTCTGTGATAAACTCAATTTCTCTGATGGGAAAAATGTATGCTAAATGGTTTGACCACTGACCACAGAGAAAGACTGACATAGAACGCAAGTAATGAAAGAGCTGAAGGACTGTAGGCTAATTAAATGAGGCCTGCATAGCTTAATGGGAAACAGATCTTGTAAAAGCACATAAGGTATCATTTCATTACCACACATGTTGCTTATTAAACATAGCTATAAAGATTCCCTCACAGACTTCTATGAAACAGCTGATTTGGAATCTTCACTAGACCCAGAAATCAGCACATGCAAAGGAAAGAAGTATAAAATTAAAACTAGCTTACAAGTATGATAAATATATGTTGGGAACATTGTGATCAAAAGATAAGGTACACTGATATCCATTCCTGAGCCACTGCTAAGGGAAATTAGAAATATAAGACAAAGTAAACATGCAGGTCTTTAAAACTGACTTACTATAAACCCAAAACAGTGAATAGTGACTAGCCAATAAGTAAGATATCATACATATTTTTTGTTTGTGCTATGCTACATACCCAAAATAATGTTATCACCTAACATTTCCTTCTATAGAATTGCTATCCCAATTAGAACAAAGAATGACTTCCTAAACACAGCCTTCAATGCTTCTCTCTTCACCTTCTACTATATGATTACAGGGTTAGCTTCTGGCCCCTCTGCCCTGAACACGTTGTTATATTTTCTATATTTTCCTGTATTTTTGTAATTTGTTGCAAATGCAGTTGCTTGCAAATAATAATCCTCACAGTACTACTCTGAGACATAATTAGGGTGATCACTTTAGGAGAACATTGCAGCCAAATATCACCCAGTTTCAGAAATCCAACCTGAGAACCCCAGGATCAGATCTGCTCAAAACACAGGCCTAACTATAAAAAGCACTGCTGAGTTGTCCTCAACTACAAAATGAAAAAAGAAATATCTCACCTTGAGCATGTAAAAAACCCAGAACAAGTATACACTTACTGGAAACTGAGAGAAGAAAATCGCCCGCATCAGACACTAAGCAGTAGAAACATTTTTCTCACAAACATATAGTCAGCTTAATTGTAAGAATTTCTTCCCTATTCTCCTCCATACACTATAACTTGTTCCAATTTTAACAAACAGGGTCACAGCATGACAAATAAAAGCCTCCTTTACTACCCACTCATCTGTTACCAGGGCAACAATCTGTGCATATACTGAATGAGGCAAGAGTCATCTGGAAAAATACTATGCAATTGTGTACTACTGCTATCCTGTAATACTGAAGTACAAGAGATAACTTCTCAGTGCTTATATGCTTCTAATTTTTGTTTCAGATGATACTATGGTGAAGTGCTTGGGGCTTTTTAAAGCTGTTGAGAAAAAAAGCAGAATTCCTCTTTTGCTGGCCAGCATGAAACCCCAAGTCAGTTGTGAGCAGGACTGCAATCTCCGGAGCTGCAGCACAGAAACCCACCATGAAAAAGTGTAAGTAACACTTTGCCATGGTACATTTTCCTTCTTCAGCACAGCTTACTAGGGAGCAATTTTAACTGGTACTTGGAAATTACCAGTAAGAGAGAGATCACGAATTTGGCAGCACCTGAACCGCATGGAAGAATATTTTCCAGTAATGACAACCAAGCCACTCTGCCTGCCTGCAATCTGAATTTTAATATGCCAGCAGTTTATTAGGAAGCAGGAAGGGGGGAAGGAGCCAGATAAAGTACTTAACTGTGGCCCTTAAGCTCTTCCGTTAATTCACCCATCTTAAGATTGAAAGCTGCACAACTTAATCTAAACAGGTTTGCTCTTCCCACCTGCTCTCTGAACATCAGCAGGGATGATAACAACAACAACAACAAAAAAGGCAAGTTAGTTCTTTCACAGAAGACCAATCATTAGGAGAAAAATATTTAAGAGTAGCCTTTACTATACACAGAGCACCAATCATTCTGCAGAACAGCACTCTTCAAGTCATGCCTGAATTTGGAAAGCAATGCTACCAAGTTCAACCCCCAAAATACAGAATCTGAAAGGCTCCATATAGCTAAGTCTGGATGGATTTTCACACAGGCAGAACACAGCATTTATTTGCCATTTTGGCCAGTTTCCTATCACATTTCTAATTTCTACAACAACAGCAGACTCAATTCCTCAAAGCTAAAGTAATGGACAAAAAATATCTCTTATCTTCTTTAATATTTTTTCAAAAACCTGAATTTCATTCCTCTTTAAAAGCCTTCTCAACAATAATTCAATCTGAGACAGAACATTGCAAATGAAAAGATACAAAGTGGAGTAACTTGAAAGCTACAAGCAACTAAGAAAAAAAATCTGTCTTGTGGAAAATGTTAGGCAACCTTAAGAGCAGGTGATACGTTCTGAGCCAGCTACAAGAAAGAAAGGCAAGTTACACAAAGCAGTCCAGTGTTTTTGAGCTGGGACTCCTCCAGTCATGCATTTCAATACAGCCAAATGCAAGATCAGACATCTAGGAACACAGAATAGAGGTCACACTTACAGGATGGAGAACTGAACCCTGGAAGTCAGTGACTCTGAAAAGAACAATGGATCACATTGGGTAATCAGCTTAACCTGAGCTCACAGGCAGCTTCTGTGGCAAGGAGTCCGCAAAGACACTGGATATTCACACACCAAAGTACTGAGCAGAAGTGAAAATGAGGTACTGCCTCTGCAAACAACAATGCTGAAAGAGTGCTACTGGAATAGCCAGTGCTTGTCACTTCAGCACCACAAAAAGATACGAAACTAAGGAATGTTCAGCAAAAGGTCACCAAAAGCAAACCAACCACCACAGAAATGCTCTCAAAATGAGAATTCAGTGCTTAATTTGATTTACTCAAGTAAAGACTAAGCTATGGTCTGCAAGTCACTATAGGAAAAAACACAGAACTTACTAATGGAGTAGAGGATGTAACAAAAGCAATACCTGAACCCAAAGCTAGTCAAATTTGTATAGTAAAGGTACAGACTTTCAAGTTAGGATTAAGATTGGCTGAAACTAAATTTGTTAACATCATTAATGTTTCATCACCCTAAGCCTCCAAATAATATTATAAGTCTGAAGTACATCTTTGTTCAAATACGAGATCCAGACCTCAAATGGAAACTACTGAATCAAATGTTTGGTCTGTGCTTTATACTGATCCCTGTGGGCCTTGAAGAATATTCATCTATGCTGTAAGGAACTTGGAGAACAAACTGTAATTTCCACTCATGCTTTATCTTCAAGAGAAACAGGAATGAACTTTTCATATCTAAAGCCATTATTCAAACAAGGCTCCCTGAATTCCTCAATAGACAGAAATAGACTAACCTGTTAGAGAACAAAATTAATTACCCATTAGCTATGGTTAAATATATAATTTCCAGAAAGAGAAAAATACAATACTTACTTAGGTAACTTCACACATACAAAACACAAAGCAACTGTTGTGTGAAATTGCCACATACTGCATTTTCCCTAAAGGCTTTCTTACGAGATAGCCTTGTTCCTTTCCAGAAAAGGGGAAAAAAAACCACCCAACAAAACACCAAATAAACAAAACAAACAAAAAGTCAAACAAAAAAGTCTCCAATTCCACAAATAAACACACACACAAAATTCAACACGGTTCTCAATCTTTACCTGTTCCTGTACATCTTCAAACTCTGAACTAAGCAGCTCTATGAAGATGGGGACAGCTCCTGCTTGGATCACTATTCGAGTCTGAAGGGAATTTCCCGAGGCAATATTTGTCAGCACCCAAGCAGCTTCAAACTGGAAAACAAAATACGAGTCAGTTTACTAGGGGCTTTCTATGCCACACCAAACATGGAGACTAAATGTCTTTTAAAACCAGAGAGATCTGGCAGATTTTTACTAATTAACAGACAATTTGCAAAGAACCAGAATCATGTATTTAAAAAGTTATCACCATCACTTGAAACAAAAATTTGCAGCAATTCCTTATGAGAACATCGGGTTTGCTGAGGCTTTTCAAATCTCTTTTTTGCTATGCATTTATGTTATCTTTGCCTTTTTTACTGGCTAAGAACCTGCACACAAAACAATGTGCTTTTCCCACATGACATGACACCTGCATTCACTGAACCACCAGTGATATTCCTGAAGGTGCAGGAGAAGACACTGACAAAACGTCATGGATATGAAGCAAATAAAAGATCTAAAAGAGATTAAAAAGAAACCCCAACCAAATAAAAACAGATTTCTAAAAAACAACTCAAAGTACCTCTCTCCAACTCTGGTGATCAGTACTGATGCCAAACGTTATTAGTGTGTCACGTTTTTACTCCCAACTTCAAGCGAAAGTGAGATCCTGAACTAACACTTTGCATCTTTTAACTGTTTTTGTCATTTATTATTTTAATCTCAGCTAGCAAAAACATTAACTTTTTCAGATGAAATGCAAATTTTAACCCTACCTGAGGCCTCAAAAAACACATATTCTAGAAACTCACAGTCGAGTAGGTTTATGCATGCTTTCAGCCCAAAGATTATTATACTACACTAGCAAATTTACATCTTATCAGATAAATTCAGAATCTATAGAATTAAAAGACTGCTAAAAGTTGAATGAAAAGTACAAACCAACAAACAGTAAAAATAGAAAGTTGCAAGCTATAAATGACTGATTTTGACATTACCAAAAGATGCTGATTCAGCAGTATTCCAGTGGAAATACTGACATACCTTCAAAAACAAAAACAATCTGTCTCTGTCTGAAGAGGAGCAAGGACTTATATTTAGGTCTTAATCATAAAAACAACCCCTGCTAAGGAGTTGCACCAAATCCTGAAATGTGCCTGAAACAAGAACTCACGAATTAGGCCTGGACTTCTAAGGCTTTTCATTTGTGTCATTAAAAGCTTTGGTTTTGAAAATACAATTAATTAATACAATACAATTAATCCTGCCCTTCTGATGAACTGAACATGCTAGTAAGATGTGATCAGAATAAACAATTCCAAAATAAATCACTGCAATACACAAGGAGTATGGGCTGCAAAATAAAGTAGAAATGCACAAAGTCAAAACTGCAAGATTAATCATTAATGAACAAGAAGCAAAACAGTGGGACCAGAGCCTAAGGCCAACATAAAATATTGCTCTCCTGTAATTCTACTTTCTCTGAAGTGAGTATCCAGTATTCTGAGGTACATTATAACATAACTACTACTTATCTTTCAACAACAGAGGTTTCTTATCCACATTTTAATGTTTATCCTCCAGCTTCCTACTGGTACCACCAGCTTGAACAATTCATAGCTTGAAGACTCACACTGTCTGCAGTGTAAGTCACAGAAAGGTTAGAGAGTGACAGTTTCTCTCCTCCTTCTTCTCTGTGGATGTATAAACTGAGGAACAGTCACATGTCAATGGCAAAGACATTTGTGTGGTGCTGTTCTTTTTCAACATTCCTCTCTCCACATGAGACAAATGTACTTGTTCATGTATGGCTAGAGTGACCTTGAAGAACCAGGGGAGGTTTTTAAGTCTTCCATTCACCCTGAGTAAAAACAAGATAGAGGAATTCCTAATAAATTAGGCCTTCCTATCACTGATGTCAGTGGCCCAGTTTTTACAGGATATTCCATTGACAACACAGAAGAAAAACAGACCATAAAGTCCCATGAAGTTCCAAGTTCATTAACATGGAAGTTGCCATATTCAACCCACCCTACAAGCAGCTATAAATTATACTTCATTGTCTCACAATGAGTTGAAAATCCTTTCCTTCTACAGCTAAGCCTACAGTTAGAAATGCCTAAAATGCCAAGCCCAAATGAGTATTTTTGAAAACAATGACAGAGCAAATACAAATATTAAAAGGTGAGGTCCAGAGAACTTCCCAGCTGATCACAGCAAAAAGCTCTACTTGTAGACCCTAAACTGCCAGGCAGGCAGAGAGATTTAGCAAGATGGAGGAAAATTACCCAGGTAGAATGGAATATCAAAAGCAACATACTTAAGCTTGTATTTTCACTGCTTTCTTACAAACTCTTTAGGACAAGCTTGCACATTTCCACTCTGACTGATTTCTCCTATTTCCATGTAAAAATCAATACATGTTACACCAGTAAGGCCACAAGAATTGCTTCCATTTATCTGCCTGTCTTAGGTTTCTATGCTAGACCCTGACAAATAATATAAGGCATTCCATTTTTTTACATCAAATTTTCCATTGAAGTCGAAAACCAACCAGCTTAAATCTGATACATATTCTTAGTTACTGTCCCCAGACTCCTCAAAGGAAGCTAACAGATCTCTGGAATTGTGGATAACAATTTGAAAAGTAAGACCTGTAAATGCTTTCTCTAGTGTGTAAAAAATCCTGTATTTTTTTGCGTATTTCCAGTCAACAAAATTTGGATTTCATGCAGCATTCTCAAACCTGTTGCCTTATGCATTTTGAAACAACGATTCTAATCTAAGTGTTGCATTTAATGGTTACATGTTAACATATTTTTCCTTAACCAGATAAATTGTTTTCTTTCACTTTCTATTAGCCAAGAAAGACCAAACAGAAAAATGAACAGTTGGAAATAAGACAAAGGTCAAGAAAAATTAACCACCATTGTAGCACACATAATTCTTTTTTTTTTCAAACCACAGTAAGGTTTCCAGCTTTCTATGCTTATTATTACAGATTGTATTTCTAATTCTAAACTTCTGGTTTTTTACTTAATCAAAAATTTAAATCCTAATTTCAAAGATTTAAAACTGCCTTCAATTCGTACAAAGAAGACAAACATTAAAGTTTAGTTTAATAGCTTTTCATCGGTTGAGTTCCAAATTTCAACCTCTGTTTTTGCTGAAGTCTAAAGACCCCATCCTATCAATCACTCAATGTATGTCAGACATCTCACTCTCTCTCTTCTGTCCTGCACCCAGAGGTCCTGCCAGAAATTCTGAAGATAAAATAGCTTTTTAACATAGTGAAGAAAGAGAGGTAGTATAGCTGAACAAAACACTTATTTTTTTACCTATCTAATTTGCATCACCAAATGCCTTCTTAAACTAGGAAGACAGATACATTTATATTTTTATACCTGTAATGTACAGTTTTCTTTTCGCTTCAGGAACTCCACAAACCTCGCCACCACTCCTTGTGTGCTTATGACTTCATCTATTGGAGGATTTGGTTCTGTTTAAAATAAGAAGTTAAGTTAGATACATTCATTTCTTTCTAAGGAAATTCTCAATTACTGCATCAAAACAACATCCAGTGACATACTGACTGCTCTTTTCTTGGAGCGTGTTCTTTTTCTACAATACTTCACTAAAAGGCAACGGATTCCTATCTCTCAACATAAGAAAACTCCAGAGTTTTGAGGTAATAAGATAACATGATTCAATGCACTGATGCACTCAGTTTAGGCAGAGCAGCAGCTCTGCGCAGTCACTCTGGCATGGACACGTGCAGAGGAACTCTGGCATCTCAGCATATTTGGGCCACACAGACACTGCCTACAACATTTAAACTTACATCCAAGAGGAGCTATCACATCTGCAACCCTCAAAACAAATTTCAGGAAAAGAAGTGACTATTACATACATCAAGCTGACATTATGTCATGCAGAGCGTGACCCAGAGATTTCAGTGTGAAACTCAATTTTTATTGCTGTCAAAGTAAAACCACATGCTACAGAGGCTTCTACATTTTTCTCTTAAGTAATTTCAGCCCTTACCTTTAGAAAGCAGCTTTCGGAACTTCTGGGTGGCTGAGAGCTGCTGTTCTGGACTATTGGAGAAAATCATCTCAATCATATCAGCAGTGATGACTGCACTCTAGGATATAGATGGGAAAACAGAATGAGGGTGGATAGAGTGCAAAAGGGGAAAAATGTGGAGTTAGTGACAAACAGGTTACATTTGCTAAACCAGTAAAAAGTTTATTTCTTATTGAAGAAAAACTTAGGTAAAACATTATGGACAACAAAGGAATCATTATATATGGACATCTACATAAGGCAGCATCATTCTCAAGTGCAACTTTGCCTTACTGAAAGCCAAAATTGTAATTTTCCTCAAGACATGGCAAGAAAATTACTCTTCAGAATTTTTCATTGCTATTCTCTCCCTTCCTCTAAAATAAATGTAAAATTGTCAGCTTTAACAAAAAGTAATTATGTTAGCATTTACATTTCCCTAACACGTACACTTTGACTTACTCTCTTAACCAAAATGCAAAGGACTTGTCATTTCTAGAAGAGTTGATGAACCTAATGCTTGTTATCAACATCAAGTAGAGGTATCAAATTTTCCATAATACTGACGGTTTCCAATAATATGACTAAATTAAATCAGCAACCTTTCTTATGCTAGGTAAAATCTGACATTCTGTTCACCACACATGTACCCATGCAAAGAAGCATAAGAAAAGTCAGATTTTTTTTCTTCCACTTCTAATCTAATCTTCAGATACATCTCATCCCAACCCTTAGACAGACAGGGAGACAGATGACAGTGCTGAAAATACTTAAGCGTTGTCTGTAACAGCCAACAGCTCCAACTGTTAAGAGCCTGAAATTAATGGCATTTAACACAGCAAACTGTGTAATGACACTACCTATCAATTAGGCAAAACCCTTCCCTTACTTTTTACTCTCTATTTGTTTAATATAAGCTTCCACACAAATGATTAATGGTATTTAGGACTTGCCTGATATTTGAATACTATCTTGAAGAGTAAAATCATATATTCTATTACTGATCTACCACGCTGTTTATAAGCATTTTTCTGTTTCACAGTCATTTTCAAGGCTCATATAACCAATAGCTCAGCCTGATTTCTATGGAAACATCACTTGCATACTCCAAACACAGACACAGTGCAGTTCTCAGTTAAAAGTGTTGCTGATCTTCACGTTCTTTAAACTTTTCAGTTATAGAACTGAAACCCTTACCATTTTTCTTTCCAGGGAGAAAGTAAAAAAGTCTAATCCCCACAAGAAATATTTTTCTGTCATTTTAAATTCTAGCATTGACAGGAGTTCAAGGCCTCATGCAGACAGTTAAGCAAGGTCTAGCAGTGCTTCCAACACTTTGGTTAAAAATGGTGCCACTTGAAAGTCTGCTAAGAAAGATTTCCACTGAGCCCCTTTTTAACTTTGTAAATTGCAATAATTTAATAACATTGCCTGATTTGTATTTTCATGCTTCAAGCAGTATGAATTTCAGATTAAAAAAACTCTGGGTAACAGTTGATAGAATCATCCCTAATGGTGAACACTAAATCCAGGAAGGGATCAGCCTGCCAGGACAATGACGTTTTATTTGATTTTCTTGAGCACATATCCTCTGAAAAACCACTCGTTGTATATCCCTAGCGTTTTTCTCTTGTGTAATCTGTTTCTGGGTGGTTCATTGAGACAGGTGTTTCAGATTGTCCATCTCTGAATGCATTCTTCACATCATTCTGGAATTTCATTCCCGTCATGTCACTGCACAACAGATTTGCCCAGTCTCAACCCACACTGCATTAATTTCTCATCACTCACAGAAGTCATCTCCATGTTGTTCATCTGAGCCTCGTGGAAGCCCCCATCTGACATCACTTCCTCCTCCGCTTCTTCCTCAGCCGTTGCAACATTTCGGCGTTTGAACAACTAAAGAGAGAAAGTATTTAACATATATATATATATGTTTAATATATATTACATAGCCAATGTATACACAGCATGTTGACTTAGGCTGCTATAAAAACTGTTTGCTATCACCTGAGAAAAGGCAGTACACTGCTACAGGACTTCAGAAAGCTTAGCCATGGAGTAAATGAAAACAGAAACGTGCTAAAATATTGGCTCCTAACATCTCTGGAAAATGTTCACTGCTATCCCCTTCTCTTCTTCACCATCTGCCTCCATCTAAAAGCTGTCTAGCTTCCACACCATTGCTTTCTTGCAGAGGATGCTGGGGTTCAAAGACCTGATAAATTCCTGTGTATTACACATCTTTATAGAACACCTGCAGGGATTCTGACAGCTGAGTTACAGTGGCAAAGAGGGCTTTGGAGGATGATTATGCAGAGATTATTATACTGGGATGAGCAGAATTTGGTTGCTATGCCTTAGAGAAGGTATCCAGTTTAAGATGTCATGAGAAGAGCTGGAGAGGCTACAGCTACTGGGTCAGACAGTTTTGTTCAAGCCCTTAAGCTGCTCTGGCCAATGTTACCCATGAGTCAATGAGCAGCACTCATTCTATGTCTTGTAGAGCCTGCAGAAGAGGCAGTGAAGTGTGCAAGTGATTCTGATTTCAGACCGACTGTGTATGAATTTGGAGGGCAGGAACAACTAAGAAGGGGCTTGGGAGAGGCAGAGAGTCAGAGACACTGCAAGACAGGACTGTTCACAGATATCTCAACTGCTGTGCATTACCTGCTCCTCTCTCTTCTGCTTCCGTAGCTGAAGACCCTCTTCCTCCCGCCTGCGACGCATCTCATCAGGGTTTAGAGATTTGTTCTTGTAGCTCTTCAGCCGGAAATTCTCTTTTCCTGAGGTCGTCATGATTCCTTCACAATGTAATTTAAAGAAGAATACAAAATTACCCTTCAACAACACATCATTTTATATTCTGTGTCCACTCCTTAAACCCTGTAGCCATGAACTTCCAGCCACTGTCCCCTCATATTCCATCACCTAACTTCCAATAAAATTTAGAAGATGGAAAGTAAAATTTCACAGAATAGTCACTTTGGTGCGTCAGTTCTTCTCATCAGTCCAGCAAACTTTTATTTTTTTGAGGCTTCAGAGAATAAGTAAAATATTTTATGAAGAACTAAGGTCTATAAGGCAGAGTATATAGCCTGGGCTAAAAAGAAAACTGCATTAAAAAAATTTAACATTTCTCCACAGAGAATTAGACAAAAAACTCCTGTCTTTACTCAGAAGTGAAGGTGTCTTAGCTGCTTTTTAGCTTAATTTGCTTTGCATGTCAGTACAGAGGCTTTTGTTCTGCACTTCATATCCAATGTTTTAAGTTAATTCAACACAACCCTGTTGAAGAAACTTGAAGAAACCCTGTGGTATTCTATCCAGACAAGGACTGCAAGGAAATTGAAATGAAAAGAAAAATTTTAGGACAAGATGGTTTAACCACTGAAAATGCTCAGTCCTGCAAAGAAAGCAGTGCTATTGTTCCCCTCCTCCCCTCCCCCAGTCCCTAATCCTGCCACTGTTCATGCAGAGGGGCCTTTTTTCAGTCTGTGATTTCCATCTGTCTTACATAACTCAGAGGGTCAGCATTTATAGCTGCCCATGATGATTTGCACATGTACAACACCACACTTTGGAGTCACTTCGCATAGAGCAGTTGGTGGAGAACTGTGTGGAAAAAACTCAAACCCCTGAGAGCAATGGGTGTGGATCAGGTCTCTACTCTTAGTGCTTCATTCTGCTGCTACTTCTCTCCTTACATCATCCCTTTAAATCCAAAAGAAGTTGGGAATCAAATTCTCAACGTGTCAGTGTTTCCATACATCTTCACGGAGATGCAGAATCTCCAACATATTGTAAATCCTGTAACACAAAATTTTGGAAGCTGCTCTATATAAAAAATTACTCTACAGGACTTTTAAAGGTCTCTTACAAATGCTCTAATGTGTTGTATTAAATAAGCTACCTACCTCAAATTCCATAAGCACAGAATCACCAGATGATAAATGACCTCCTGTGCACTTTTTACTTTAAAATGGAGCAACATGAGTCTATACAGATTCTCAACAGCTTAGGTTTCCTCTTTAAAATACATCAAATGTGTATCAAGTCTATTCTAACTACTCTTCTTTCAGATAGCACAAAGGGCAGTAAGAGAATAAAGAAAAAGATACTCAAATATGCTTCATGTTAGAATGTCTTTTTATGTTGCTTCTACCTGCCAACCATTTTTAAGAATTCTGACAATCAGAACTGACTTTCACAGAAAACATTTTGGACATCACCTCAAGTGTTACTGTATGCTTACAACTGAGATTTTAAAACCTGTTCAGGGACACAGAATTACTACTTTGATTGTCAGTCAGTCAGAGATTGCACCGAATACAACAAAATCTGAGCATAGAGGTAAGTAATTCAGCAGCCTTATTTTGCTGAAAAGGCTCTCCTGAAATAGCCTTTTTATAAATAAAGGTACAACAAAAAGATCAATCTCAGAGTGCCAGAAGTTCCCTACATCTTTCTTAGCAGCTTTGAGACCTTTTCTTCCTGTGTTTACATGTTTGAGTTTCAAATGTTTGTGTTTCTTACAGTATGCTTGGCAATTATATGTCCTTCACATTTTTAGTTTAAGTGACTACTACCTGTGTATTAAACACACATACTATTTGAATAAGCCTGGGATTTTACTGTAAAAAGAAGTTCAGTCAACAAATACTCAAAATTTCTTTCATTCCTAAAATATTTTGAACAAAGTATTTTATGTATTTTACAATAAGCAAGTTGAACTCAAACATCAGGTGGGCAACCATGAGCTAGAAGGACATTTCTAACAGGAAAATGGCTCTGCAGACACTGATCATTCTGCCCCTGACCATGAATAAACACAGGCGCGTACTACAGCCCAGATAACATCAGGCCTTCCACTGCGTTATGTGGAAATTCTTCATTTTTGTCTGAAGTCTGTCTTCTCCAATCCATAAGACTGTATTTGCCTTTATTTGGGATTTCAGGACTTTGACAACTCCTTTGATAAACTCCTGTGGTCATTTTACAACTTCACTAGCAATATCTACAAGTTCTCAATTTTACTGAATTCTTGACAGGGAACATCTTCATCCCTTAATACTGAATTTCATCTAATTTCTATTATGTAGCCTCCATATAATGTTCCAATATTTCTAAACATCAATGACACAACCAACTTCATAATAAGTAAGTCTCCTCAACTGTACTCTTCCTTACTGTACTTATTAACCTAGTTTTCCCCCGTCTCCAAATGTGCATATTGACTTTCTTTCCATTTATTTTGCTTCTGCTTTTAAGGTAATGATTTCCATTTTCCTTCAGAATTCTCTTAGCCTCTCCTGTTGTACTTTAAGTCATTGTTTCACTTACTGAAAATACAGGTATGGGATCTACTTGAATTCTCTCTCTGATATTACCACAAGCCCTCTACCCAACAGCCTCACAGGTATTATCTTTCTAACACCCTCTACAAGCCATAGCTGCAGATTTTGGCTATGCTCATTTCTGACTTTCAAGACAGCTAACTTGACTGACTAACCCCTTCTTTTATTTCATGACTAAACAGTACACTTTAAATCCTTTCAAAATACGGTATTGTCTTTTACCTGGGAGTACAAACACCTACCTCCAAATGACTGGGAAGAGAGTTTCTTTCATTAAAGGTGAAAAGATTAAACTCCATCGCTGAGAAGTCACCAATCCAACTAGAGATGGGTTCAATAACTTATTTTATAGTAGGCCATTACTGGTAGTAAATAAAATCCCAGCACATAGCCACCTATTTTATACACTTGTCTGCCTAACCTCTGTAACTGTTAAACCCAGAGTCATTTTCTAAAAGTAAAAGTTCAGTTCTTACGTCCTGAACATATCTTAAAATCAATTCTTTCTCTACCATGCTTTTACTGGTTTCCTGACTACTGGTGAAAAATTGAACGGGTGCATCAAGGATTCCCTCCAGCCCACGCATACTGACAGCATCTTTGGACCTATTCAAATGTGTGAGCACACAATGGCTTTTTAGGATTAAAAATGTAACAGCTCTATGTTAGTTGTTACAGTCATTCAAGGATTGTTTGCTATAAATCTCCCCCTCCAAACCACAGAAGCAAAACAACTTCAAATTGTCTCACTGGTCTTCAGCAGCTTTGGTGTGACTGAGCTGAAAATCTTTCAGTGGTCACTTTAAGTTCACTCTTGCAGCAAATAGCAAACCCTGGATCTTCTCTGCATTGTCAAAATTAACACCACTTCTGGAGAAAATCTGTGGTGGTTGTCATGGAAATGTTCTACCCCTCTTTTCTTTCCTAAAGATAGCGCGATATTGTCCACATTTCTGATACTCCTGGCTACAGATAAAAACCTCTGGAGGTCTGGTAAGGAATTTTCATGGAGTATCTTAGGCTTTTGTGCAATACCACGCAAGCCCCATATGACATTTTCTCCTTCTCAGTCTGTCTGCCACAATAACAAATATTAGTAAAACTAAACCCACTAACTATTCCTGAATGTCTGCACTTCCATAAGGAAAACACAATCCCAAATTTCTCTGCTGATTAAGAAAAGAACCCTACCAAATGTGGATGTGCTCTAAGAACATGTTTCTAGAGGAATTATTGCATTCCTCCTTGCTCATCAAGTCAAAGAAACTCTGAAGCACTGGGAAATACAGAGTCACTTACTGCCATGACCTACCTTGTCCCAAGCAATCACCTAAATAGGAACAAAAATGAACTCCTTGCCTTCTTAGATCAGCTATCACTGTCACTAGACTTAAGGGCTTTGCCAGAAGGAATACCATGTGACTAATACTTTTGGATATTCCACACGTCAGAGGTGCTGAGATGTAAAAATTAAGCCCTCACAAGTCAAGAGCTGCACACACATACACACACATATATATATATATATATATATAAAAATAAAAACTCCATATTTTTTAATACATGTGAGAGCATGTATGTACCATGTATACTTAATGAAAATAAGATTACCAAATACACTCCAGAAATTAAAGACTGTTAGAGAAAGACTTTCCTTCTTTGGAAATAGGGGCAAGAATAAGGAAATGTGTTTCAGAAGCGTAGACCTTTACATGACATTCTACCTCACAATGGGAATAGGTCAGAAGGGGAAGACTTGAAAATTAAGGCAGAATAAGAGTTTGAAAATAAACAGTGTGATAAAAAAATTATCAAAATACCCATGAATTGCCATACTATGAGAGTACATTTCCTAACTGAGGCAGTTGTCAGAAGGAAAGGAGTCATTGGAGGCAGACTTGGAAGCTCTGCTGTGCTGTCACTCTGCTGTCTCTCCTTTAGATTGCTGCCGAGAGACACAGAAAAGATACAAGAGGCACCATCAACCCTGGAAGAACAACTCATGCTGGAAATGGCACTGTCAAACAGAACTCCAAGCAGTGAGAGAAGCTGGAATTATTTAAGGAAAGAAATGCACAAAACCTTTACTTCCAAGGAGATTTTAGTTTGTTTACTAGAGAAGAAGTTTCCTCACAATCACACTTCTTGACATCAAGCCAAATACCTACAGCAGAGCCTGGACAGATGTTTGAGCAATTCCCTGAGCTCTAATTACAGGACACATCACCTTTTGACACTCTTCAGTGCGAGACTAGAAAACCTATTCAATTTTAAAAGCCAACCTGAAAGCGGCACTTGGTCATTCACTGCTCTCACCAGCACACTCAAAAACAATCAACATTTTGGCCACAAGCGTGTCTGGCTTTTCTTCCCTATTAAGTGTAGATTTTGGAAAGTCCTTCTGATTTCTTTTTGGTAACTCACAGGCAATGAGTCAGGATGCTAACAGAAGTAAATGGTCAGACTTCTTGGAGAGGACAGACAACGAAAACCCTTTATAATACAACCATGAATATAGGGCATACAGTGATAAAAGTATCATCTGGGATTAATGCTATTTCCCTGGAAAAACTTCTAGAGCAAAATCCTACATTTGGCATCATCCTACAGACATGAAAACACATCCACCAAGTCTCTGTACTGTTGACAGTGTTATCTGAGAGAAAAATGAAAATAAGGGAAATCAACAGATTGACTTCTCTCTTCACTGCTCTCTCCTGTTGTTTCAAAAATCAGCTCAGCCAGATAAACATTTTGATGAGGTTGTACCTACTTCTTTTGCAAAAATATTTCACAAACTATACTGGCTTATAGGGGTCTGTGGGAATGCCCATCAGCAGGAGCACCCGTATCACCTGAGGGACGGGAGTGTTACTTTCTCTCTGTCCTCAGATTCTTGTAAAGCTCAGGACATATACAGGAAAGGATTTATTCCTTTTTATTCATCTCAACTACAAAAAGCTACCGTTCAAGCAAAGCACAGCCAATTTCCAAGAGTTCTGCTTACCTTTCTCTAGCTGTAAAAGAGGATTGGGAAACATGTCTCACAGTCACTATAAAATTAGCAGTTATAGTATAAGTAGAGACCTGTAAAATAAGTTTTGCTGATGATGTATCAAACCCTAGCACTAACAAGGAAACAAAACAATCCTGTGAAGTTCATTTTCTGTGGTTTATGGAAGCTGCAGCAGCCGAACAGCAGGGATCCACTCCTAGGGCAACCAGCATACAAGAACAATGGAGAAGAAATGGAACCACCACCCTCTGCTAGCCAAAAGGTCAGAAGATTAAAGCAGCTTCAAATGTAACATAAGAATTGTAGCCAAACATGGACAGAACTTGTATAGCCTTGAAACATGGTTCAGACTTTAGGAGACTCTGTTAGAAATTGGTATTAAGAAGTGGATTTCTTCATGGAACTGCTGCCCATCTTCATATCTTTCAAATCTGCTTTATTTCGCAGGCTTCCTAGTCCTCCTAGGGCTTTTCTCTGCCCAGTGGTAAGCCTAATTCACAATTGTTTCTGTTCTAACACTTTCATAACCCTGAGAAATAGCAAAACAAGTACTAACCCCCTAATCTGTAGCTAATTTGGCATGTTCAAGCTCTAGATCACTTGGCAAGCTGGACTGGTTCTTGCTTAAAAATAAGAATAATCTTAAAATAATTAATACAAGACCTAAAAGACAGACAACGTTGCACAACATGGAATGCGATATTACAAACAAATTACAAACTTTAATACTGACTATTGCTTAAAGGCAATAAAAAAGAGGAGGGGGAATACATTGTGTGCTATCTGAACAATGTTGAGACATCTGTCAAATCTGCAGGGATGTCACATTGTCACATGTCAACATCTAATCCTGACTTTCTCACCCACAAACGAAAAAAGGGCTGAAAAGTTGGCTAAAGTAAAGACAAACAACTACCACATCAAAGGTATTTCTGCAAAATTACTGATCTTGAAGGGTACATTGATTGTATCTCCAGGTAACATTCAGAAAGATCTTCTGTCCTTACAATAAAAGTACCTATTTTTTTAAGAGATGTACATAAAACCAAGCCAACATCAGTTTGCCAGGCTCCTGATCTTCTTTACAGTGGAGGGAAAAAAAAAAGTGTGTTTCAGGTTTCTTAAAAAAGCCAACCACTAACAGAAACAGAATTACCTGACACTTGGTGCTATCTCAGAAACTGATCTGGCACATCAGCCTGTATTACTAGTTAAACCCACTGACTGCCACAGAGCTGGACACTTAATTTTTAAGTTTGAGGATTGTGCTTTTTATTTTTTACCTTTTTTTGAAGAAACACTGCTGAACAGATTAAGAAGTAATGCATTTACAAGGTTTATTGGAAAACAGTTTTAGCAAGGGGACAAGCACAATAAAAGATTATATACAGTGTATCTAGCACTTCACTATACATTTACTACCATGAAGATATTTACAAGGTGTTTTGAGTTCCATTTTTTAAAGGTCCATTTTGGCTTAACAAGGCAGCAGATACAGTTTTCAAAGTTCCAGAAAGCTTTTAACTTGAGTGAGAAGGCAAAAAATTGACTGTCAAAGCCAGGTCAATTTAAAATGAAAACATCTTCAAATTTGTTAACTGAGACTTTCTGACTTGAGCTGAAAACACAAAATTCCTTTACTGCATTCAAAGATGCTGCAGTGGAATAAATCTCTTTAAATTAAAAAATCCTCACCTCCATTTCTATAATCCCACAGTCCACAATCAACCTGAAACCAAAAGGTCCCACAAGTCATACCACAAAGCAGCAAGTGATGAGGAATTAAACTATTCAGCCACACTGGATCATACTGACATTAAAAAAAATAACCTCACGTTAATGTGCTCATCCACATGAAACAACAGAAGTGATTATTCTTGCGTGCAAATGAAAATGTAATCTGTTTTTCTTTTAAAGAGGAGATATATTTGTATTTCGACCAAGATTACAGCACATCCTCCCTGCACTCACAAAATGGGCTGGCCAACTATGCATTTTCTATAAGGTCATATCTAAAAGAGGGACTGCTTGAAAAACGACATTTGACAGTCATCTGTCAGAAAAAAAAGATCACCTTAACATTTCCAAAATCCTAACTTGCCATAACAATCTTTATGAGTGAACAAGAATACACCTTCCAAAATTTCATACCATGAAAAGAAGAAATCTCTGACAGTTTAAAACAAATCAGGTTAAAAATAAACTATATTATTAATTAAGCTGACTTTGTAGTTTCAAGCAGCTTTTGTTTAGGGTTGAGAATATCAGAAGGCACTGAAAACAAAGCTACTTCATGCTTCCCATGATGACAAATCTGCCTGCCACAATTGTATTATTTGCTGTGACTCAGCACTATGGAAGATATGTGTGCAAACCCACAAAATAACAGTAAGTCAAAATTCTACTGATTTCATCCTAACTTTGGACATCAGCAATGAAAGAGTCTGAGGCACTGAGGCATCAGCCACATCAAGCCAAAACCCATAGGCACTTCAAAGCTTGGTTAGGCTCATTCTGCTTCCCCCATCCCATTTACACCTGATACTCCTCCTACCAAAAGCTCCTGAATCCAACAAACAGCTCGTTCACAGAGACACCTCTTCTCTTTTCTGACAACTTATCAATACCAAAAAAATGTAGAATAAGAACACACAGGCAGTTGAAGAAAGGATCATGTGGAAGTTGTACAAGGAATCCCTGTGTCTCTTAAGAGGCAATCTCACCCTACTTCAGACAAAATCTACAACAACCTAATGTTAATCACAACATTTTTATCAGACTTTACTTATAGATACTTATAGTTTGTGATCCACTAATAGGTGGCTTGTTTGCCAAAATGACATTTTCATAATTCAACAGGTGAATTTGCTGTCAAGTGTTACCTTAAGCATTAAATTTGGTAGGCTTACAAAGCCTTGTTTGGAGATATGTTCAGGATGTTTAGCCACAGGGTATTTATTCTATGGTTTTAGAATCAGCACATCACTTACACATAATCTCAACTTTATATAAAATACAATAAAGGTCCTCTGTGTGTCAAACCAGTTGGTATCTCACAGAACACATGAATCCACCAGCTGAGCCTAACAAGCACTCACAACTACCAAACAAAAACAGCAAAACAGAGAAAATAAATACTCTGGGTCATAAGGAAGGTGTCAGCAGCAGGTGACTGGCTAAATCTTATGTCATAGAAAGCTCAGAGGCCATAACTCTCCACACACATCCAGGAATAGTCGTACTTCTTTCTGTTCCAATGGATTTTAGCATCTGTCTCCTCATGACACTAAGCAATAATTATGTTTCAAGAAACTGTCCACATTATTCCAAACCAAATTTCTTCTGTCACTGAACTCCATTTATTCCTGTCTAACACGAACAGATCAGCAGAAGTGACCTTGTGATGTCCAATCTACTATTACTTTCTAGCACTTTTTCACACCTTCCTGCTACTAACATCCTTTATAAATCAATTCTGGTGAAAGGACATTTACTGTCACCTGTCTTAGACTACCTCTAGTTTTTATCCTCAGAATGAATTATTAAATCTGCACAATGTTTAATGCAATTCAAGCCATTCAGGAGGTGACATAATATAATTTCCAGTCCTACTGGTCTACAAATTTTATATTCAGTCGAGGTTTTCAGTGTTTAGCTTAAAATTACCTCTTCTGTTTTTCTGGAGTCCCTTTACCTTGTCCACAATAATTTAAAAGTACTGATATTTCTACAGGCCTTGCATTCTACTTGTATTTTGTATCTTGAAAACTCCACATTCATTCTTGGAAATAACATCGAGCATTTTAATCCATTTACTTGCTTAACACACCTTAAAAACTGTAACAGACGAGGTTTTCTTTCTTCAGACCAGAAAAAAAGCTGACTTGCTATCATAATGCTGCCTCTATTCTCTGTAATTTACATCGGTATCTCTTTATTAGTATTATTGTATTATTTAAATAAGTACATCCATTATACTTTAGCCCCTTAGTATGAAGCTGATTAATTTTTCTATCAGCTCAGCTTCCACTTGTTCTCTGAAAAAGAGGTGGTCTGGTCCCCCTAACTTGTTTGTCCATTACATCACTCCAGAACCTCCTATGGAGATATTTCAGCCACTCAGAATATTTCATCAAGTGAGTAATTCCTTTAATGTCTTTTATTTTTCTTGACTTGCTCACAACCTACTAGGCTCACTCACTATTCCCTTTGCCCTTCCGAATAGAATAAATCTAGCTATTTGCTGCTGCTCTTCTATTTCTCTTTTGTTTCAAATTAACATTAAAGCCCCTAGCACTAAATCACATCACTCTTCATTTTTTTATCTGCTACATGCTATTTTGGAAAAACTTGATTTCAGATTTTCAGGGTAGCACTGTTTTACATCCATTACCCTCTTGCCATAAAAGCTACATTTTGCATTTTAAGAACTTGTTTAGTTCCCTTTAAATGTACACTTTTCTTTTGTGTTCTTAAAGATAGAAGTTAAGCCCCCTCAAGAAGTTGTAAAACACTTCAAAAAAATCACAGCCCTGTGAAGGGACAAACAGAAAGATATTAAAGCAAGCCTGCAGAAACAGGACCATAAAAGAAAATGTACCATTCTATTAACATTAGCTTATTCCTCTTCCTAAAAGGGGAGGGGAGGGAGAAAGGAGAGGGAGAAAGGAGAGGAAAAAGCACTGTATAGAAACACCCAAGCTGAAATAAGACTATCAAATAACCTGCTTAAATAAACATTTACACTTAGAAGTTTCTATAAAGAACCTTTCAGAAACTGCTACAACTGACTGTAGGACTTTTTAGTTCTTGTGGTAACTTGGACCAGTGCTGCTGCCATGGGCTGTTGCTGCCTTTCCCTTTCCAACTGGACTAAACTGGGACTTCTCCAGGAGCCAGCATTCAGCTGAATATACAGGACCACATGAGCATGCCAGCTCTGAAGTCATCAACACAGAGAACGTAACATCGGAAAAAATCAACACATGGCACACTGACAGCAAAAGGTGAACACCCCAGTACAGTGTCAGAATGAGAGATGGGATTTAACAAAGACTCTGTTTTGAAGTTGGGGGGCTCTGGCAGGACGCCAAGCCCCCAAAACAGTCACAGCTCTCAGAAGTGAAGCACCCCTGAATCTGTTTGAAAGGCTGTGACAAGAAAATCCATGCTGAGAAAAACGTCTACCTCATGTGTCATCTTAAGTTACCACGCCTGAAGCTACGATTCGTTTCCCCTGTGCCTATGGGTATGTCTAAAGGGTAATTAAAAGGTGCAACCACAGTTCTGGTAGAAACTTCAAAACTTGTTTTGAATGAGCTAGTTCGCATGTCAATGCAGGTGGTAACACCGAAAGGAGAACACAATGAAGTTACAATAAAAACAAGGCCAAATACACAAAATATCAGCCTTATACAACCTATTAATTTACACAGTGCTTCATTAACTATTCTACTCTAATTACTAATTGCCAGACATACATTTGAAATAGCTTTCAAATAAAGAGCTTCTAAGGATAAAGTTGCAATCCCATTTCCTGAGAGCTCACCGACATAGCCCAACTTTGTTAAGTCTTTCACTAACATCAAGCAGTCAGAGCAGAAAATACGCCAGCAAACAAAAAAATCCAGACGAACAGCAGCATGAATAAAGGATAAAGGGACCATTAAACACCACCATTCAGCACCATTTGGGAATTCAGCAGAAACAGCAGCCCGGTATTTTCACAGCTCATGACGTATCTTCTCAGCCCAGTTTCATTTTCATGAAACGCCCTCAAGAGGCAAAGCTTAAAATCATTGTTACATGGACCTCGCTACGGGCAAGATAGATTTAAACTATGAATGGGACGAGTTTCTGTTGCATATAAAGTCTTTGGAACAGGACAACTGGAAACAGCTACCAAGCACAAACCTTTCATCGTACACAGGCAAAGAAAGTCGTAAGAGAGATAATGCGAGGCTACGGGGTCATATTTGCAGGGAGATGGCAGAGCTTTTTTAAGATCAACTAACACCACTAGGGAAAAAAATTAAAAAGAGAAAGCTTGGAAGATCCAGGAGAAAGTTTCCCTTCCCCTCCACGGAATCAATTCGGTTGGAAAAGACCTCTCAGCTCACCGAGTCCAACTATGACCCAACACCACCGTGTCAAACAGACCATGACACTGAGTGCCACGTCCAGTCTTTCCTCAAACACCTCCAGGGACGGTGACTCCACCATCCCCTCGGGCAGCCCATTCCAGTGCTCAACCACGCTTTCCGTGAAGAAATTCCTCTTGGTATCTAAGCTAAACCTCCCCTGGCTCAGCTTACGACGATGTCCTCTCGTCCAGCTCTCGCCCTGCCTCTGCTCGCACCCCGTCCCGCCGCGGGAGCATCACCGGG
>VZSR01001342.1:6318799-6336799 GCA_013398615.1 Brachypodius melanocephalos
GTGTGCATGGATGTGTGATCTGTGTCCACGTGTATTTGCTTAATTGGTGCATATGTAAATTTGTGCATGTGCCTTTTGGGAATACAGACTCTCTCTGGCTATGGCTTGGACATGGGCATGGGGCTGCAGCAGCCTCACCTCTCTCAGACTACCAGATGTCAGACAATTTTGCCACATCAATAGATACGTATATTTGTGTACATATATACATTGGTATATTTCATAGGGCTTCATAGAAGCACAACATTTCTACCCATTGAATTGAGATAAGATAGATTAAAGCAGACAGGCTTTCTCCCTAAGCATTTGCAGCAAAAATTTAAAAAATAAATAAGTTATGCATTTCTTTCAGGGATTTCATGTTTCTTGCACCCTACCTAAGCACATCTGTAATGCAGCAGGAGATCTGGTTACAGTATTGGTTGGCATTCCTGATATACCTTGAATCAAATTAGCACAGTTATGGGTGGCAGCAGAGATCTTCAGGTTCTCTTGGTTTTGATAAAAGTCTGGTTTCAGTTGCAACTGAGCTAATGCAATGCAGGTACAAGGATGAATTTCAGTTTCCTGTCACTCTGCTCTCCTGCTCCCCTCTCCCCACCAAGTAGATATTTTCGGGCATGGTGAACTATGTTCATTCTGCATGTCTTGTGATAACCTGCCCTTAACAGCCACCACAGATGACACCTTTTTGGATCACAGTCATCACCTGCAGGCAAAGATTTGCAAAACTTGGGGCCTTGTGTGGGGTGAGGCTGTGAGGCAGTGTACCAGACAGAGAGAGAGAGAGAGAGAGAAAGAGGCAGGTCCAGGCTGTCTGGCTCTGTGTGGTCATGGAGCAAGGCATGGAAACAGCAAAAAGTACCACCAGAGTTCCAACTGCATGAAACCAAAGATATCTGAGACGAGGCTGACATCGGGTGCTGGTAAAATTAAGACAGAAGGTAGCTTCATTTCTGACAACAACTTCTGAAGCCCTGAGTGTTTTTGTAATCTGAGTTAATTCAGATGGAGGGAATTTACTCTTAAACCAATACACAATTTCAAGAGGAATTTTTCTTCATGCAAAAGCAAGGCACACCCTCAGCATGTTTTTAAACACAGCCTGAAAAGATGACAACAACATTGAAGGCTGACGAATGACCCTGAGCTGGGGGAGGAAGAGTGGAAGTGGACAGTATAAACAGATCAGTCATTGGGTTAAATTCGAGTTTAAGCATAATACCCCTGGCTCTTGCTTTCCCCAGTGCAATGGGATGCCAGAAAATGGTATCACGATAATACAGCCCTTTCTAAAAAAGGCCACGGAGCCAGACTGCTGACCATATTTAGCTCTACTAAATTCCAATTGGCACCAGCAAGCCTTGGTTGTCACCCACTGACATTTTGTTCAGCCCTAAAAATGAAAACAGTTGCCTGCACTGTTTCAAGCCATGAGAGTCACTGGGGACTCAGAGATATGGAAAGAGAAAGATAAGGCAAAGTAACAAGTTCATCATGATTTAGGATCTCAAAGCCACCACAGCCAAAAGTGTTGTTCTGTGTTTCTGAGACAGTGAGAGGTGGCAGCAAACAGCAGCAGGGTCAAAAGGGATGTCTGCAGCCAGATGGGGTGAGCACCCACCAGGGAGAAGCAGTGCCTACCCCATCTGCAGCCCTGAACCTCACTGGCATGGACGACCTGTCCAAACTCACCATGAGTGTGAAGTACTCACCATGGAAGTCACCGTGAAATGCTTTAATGGTCCATGCCTGCAGTAAAATGTGACTGCTCTCCTGTGCTCCTTTGCTTCCCCAAATTTGGCTGAGGAAGGGTGGTGCTGGGAGCTGTACCCTCAGGCTTACTTTTGGTGGCTGGCGGGACCTTTTCACTCTGCAGTGGAGGGATTGAAATTTGGGAGTCTCTTGGGGGTCCCCAGGAGGAGAGCAGGCATATTTGCCCCGCTGCTCAAATCTGGGCAATTCTCACTCTCCTCTCCTTATGTCCACCCTGGCTGGACAGATCGGAAAACCACCATTGCTGTCTGTGCCAGCTGCTGCATCCAGTGACAATGGGAACTGGGTGACAATTCCAACGGCAGAAACCACAAACTGGTGTGGGCACCAAGGCGAGTTAAGCTGTAAAGGGCAAACCTCCATCAGAGAGCAGCAAGGAGCTGATAGAGGGCTGGGGAAGGGGTTTGATCTTTTCTTCTCATGCACAGGCTACTATGGGTTCTGCCTCTCCACTTGTCTGCAAAGTATGACTCCAGGAGAGACAGAGTTAACAAATACAGTGGAAGAGACAGCTCTGTAAGCTGAGCTACGTGGTCACATGCACAGGTTTTATTTTTAACATCCCCAAACTACTTGATGTTTCTGTCTGGGCTTGCTCCGTGTCCTTCTGTTCTCTTCTCTTTCTTTGCTTGCAGTTCTCCCTCACCCACCTCACTTCAGCCCAGCTGAGCACAACCAGGAGAAGTGTTTGGTACGTGCACAGGGACTCTATGATCAAGGTAAGGCTTTGTAAATACAGTTGGAGTCTTTTTTGGACAAACCTTGATGCAGTGTAATGGTTACTGTAGCAAGCTATGAAAATCAAGACATCTTCAAAACAGCCTTAGTAATTAAGATGAAATAGAATAATCATGAGATGTCTTAAATGACACTCTAAAACAGAGGCAGCTGGTAACTGTGAGCACTTCTGTGACATACTAATCTAAAAAAAACTCCTCCATAACATATTCAGTGAATTAGCTCTAGTTTGCAGCACTGTATGCAGGATTTTAAAAAACTGAGATGCTGATTGTAAGATGGGAGCTTCAGCAGCAGATCAGATGATAAATCAAAAATTCAATTTCTGTTATTTTCAGGAAACTCAGAGAGGACAAGGAGATACAGTAAGGATGAGAGGAGAGGCAAGAGCATGGCAAAAGTGCTTAAAATTAAATGAGTTTTGTAGATTGAGACTGTAAACTTTATGTTGGCAATCTAGACTGAATGAATGATGAAGTAAGAATAACAAGAGTTAAAGGTACTACTGTACCATGTATTCTTGTGACTGCTTAGCAATTTTTATTCATTAATCTCTTTTATTTTTATTTTATGACTTAGCTCTTAATCAATAGCTCTGAGATTCTTTACACTGGGCACCTTTCAGAAAAGTATTTTAATGAGATTGTTACCAGAGCATAAAATAGAACCTGAGTTCAAAGAGAAAAAAAAATTGTTTGGACCATCACCACCCCCCGCTTATTTTTCCTCAAACTGCAATGAAACTGGACCTATTATTTTAAAGCACTTGTTGAACTCAAATCAAGACCAAACCCATTTCCTAGTTACCAATGCAAAGTGAAAGTTTGCTTGACTGTGTCTACCAAGGACAGCACAGGGACCACTGACGTGTCTGAGGAGCAGCAGAGCAGCACCATGTCACAGCCTGCTGATCTGCCTGTCTCCCACAGGACTCCCCAACATGCCCAGCACAAGATGCTGATGCTGAGCTATCCTGCACAATGCCACCAGCCCAGGGGACCATTTCAGCACCTGGGATTTTTGAGTGGCTTTCTCTCAGATGAGCTATGGCTACATTGCACCAGGTTGGGAGGAGCAAGAAACACTGCTGATCCAGGTTCTTCTAGTGGGGAGTGCAGTGCAGAGTTCCCAGCAGCAGTGTCCTGTGTTACCTGTGCCTCCCTACTCTGAAGTCTCCCTGCTCCTCCTGTAACAGCTGTAGTGCACTTCACCAAACAGAAATTGCACAAGTGTCGTTGCTCACATGCCACTTGTCGTTGTGGAACGACGCAGGGCACCAGTAGTTCCTGATGCCACTAAAGTGATGAGGCAGGGACAGGTCCAAGGTCAGCATGGAATGTCCTCTTTATTTCAAAATCTGACTCCATATATACACTATACATAAGTGACCAATTATTGGTCAGAGAGATGATCACCCCATCAATCGGGTTGGTGAACATTACCATCACTCAAAAGCTCCTCCTGGAGCAGAAGAATGCAAAAACATCTTCTTGTTTACATGAAAACTGTGAGAACTCTCTTTTGAGTTCTATAAACATCAGAAGGCTTAGTTAAATTACCAGAAGGCAAGTTTAAAACATGCAGAAGCAAGGCGACACACAAGCTAATTTTGGTACCACTTTACTGCCTGTGTGCAGCACAGATTTTCCAGGCAAGGAGGAGGCCTGATGGTGCAACAGCTTCTCTTGATCTCCGTGGTCCTGCTTGTCAGGTGTAGGGAGCTGGGGAGAAGCTGATGTGCTGTTCTAAGAACCTGAGCAAAGGCATGCTCACAAGAAAGGCAAGGAGCATGGATTGAAGTCCTTACCCAACATGCACTAATACTGTGGATTTATTTTTTTCAGTGTAAAGCAATTCCAACCTGTTCAGTAACTCTGAAATAGTGGTTATTGTCATGAAACATCACAGCCTCATCCAGATGATCCCCAGGTAGGAAATACAGGCCTCATCCAGGTGATCCCCAGGTAGGAAATACAGGCAGTAGGTTCCTGATTGTCACAGCTTCATCCTTTCATTGTTGGGCTTATCCAACAAGTCAGTTATTTCACAGAAAATCTTACTCCTCCTCATGTCTTATACTAAGGATTTGAAGTTCACCAGGACTGCCCTGGAATCAAAGAGCCCCTGTAAAATCCACTTGAACTTGTTGACCTACCTCAAATGTAGGTCTTGCTTATGCTCACTATTAGTGTTATTGATGAAGATTTCATCTACACCTTTAAGTCTCCCCTTCTGCCTGCCCTGAGCCATACCATACTCACTGCCTGCCTCATTTAAAGCATGGCTGGCAACTTGTAGTTACAAGGTCAGTCCAAATGGCAACTGCAGAGCAGGAGTGCCATGAAGGACAGTGACCCACTGTGCTGAGTGCCAAGGGGGTCACTCAAGCTGTAGCTGTCCCTGCTGTAGATAGTGAGATGTGGAGTTTGACTTATTCAGAGGTCCCCGTGATTCCAGGTGGTGGCATTCTTGGATTTGCTTTTTATTTTGTATCTAAGGAGAGGACTTAAGAAAACTTGGGCTCCTGAGATTCAGGTACAAATGCAGTACAGTATGGTTTCCAATGGCATAGTGATTTTGTCCTCACCTCTAAGAAATAAAATTACCTGTTTAGCAAAAGGCTGATTTCCTGACAAAATTGTTAAGCAGGTAGTAATTGAGGAAGAGCAGTGCATGAAAGGAAAAGAAACTCATTAATTTAAGAAGATTTGCTTGCTGTCCTAGAAAATGTGATTCTACAGCTGGCTCTCCCAGGGTTTTTGTGCAGAAGGCATGCAACTGCAAGTGAAACACAAGAACCTGAGCATCTTTGTGCTAGGTATTTTTGCTTGGCATTTACATATTACACATGGTATAAAATACCATATTTAATTCTATATAATTTCATCTTTCTAAACATTAATTCTACATTTGCCAAATAGAAGCAATAGTATTATTCAAATTGAACCTCAAGTGCTCCTCTAGTACTGCAAAGATAAATTCGTTACTGTGAACACAATCAGATCTAAGATAGTAAATGTACTGACATGAAAATTCTTGTATTGTAAGAAAATTAAGAACTGTATTCCCCTCAAGATTTCAGTATGATAAAGATGAGATAAATATTATATACTAGGTAACAAGGATTAAAATAAGTAGAGAACATTGCCTATCTGCCCTATACACTTCACCAAAAGTATTCACATTCCTTCTGTTGTAACATTATATATAACTTCAGTATTCTTGGCTCCAGCATTTGGATGTGAACTTTCATGAGATTTTTTTAGGAGCTTGTTATCATGCTGTAAAATTTAGAAAGATTGTGTTATGTTCATTTGCAATCTCATCTCAGAGGCACCCTTTAGGGTCATTATCTGGGTTTCTGGTAGCCCTTTTTGGTATTTCTTCAAACTGGGAGTTATTCCTTGATTCTGTGCAAAGAGCTCGGGTACAATGTATGACCTTAGTATGTCAAATTGCCAGTCACATGCCAAATGAGAAAACATTGGTATTATTTTGCCTCATTGACTGCAAATTAATTAAATGTATGTCTCCTGAAAATTAATTTTGATTGGTTTATAAACTGTAAGTTATTGTCACTGAGCAGGTCCACTCCAGACACAGACGTAGTTAAAACAGCAGCTGTGTATTTTTAAACCTTACTTGATTTGCTGTCATGATGGTCTAAAAATAAAGATTTACCAAAGTGGACAGACTGTGGACTGTAATGTGCATTCTTTCTTTACACAGTAGCTTGAACATGATTGAAGTAATCGTTTCTGGTTTGGGGTTTTGTTTGTTTTTTTGTTTGTTTGTTTCCTAACCCAGATCTCGAGAAATTTTGCAAGTTGCAGGGAACTGAGAAGTGTACGAGTTTGGAGAAATGTTTTGTCACCTGACTTATCTGTGTGTCACCTGCCTCTGGGTGTTATGTATCAAACCTACTGAGGCAAAATTTGTAAACTTTCTGCTGAGTGTTTTGAGTTTGTAGTTTGTGTACTTGCAATAATACCATCAACTAAACCACAGGGCCAATTAAATTATCAATTAAAATACAGAGCTCTTGATTACTGGCATGTCAGAATAGAAGAAGTATTCAAACCCTGATAAATATGAGAAAGAAACTCTCTGTCCCTTCTTCCTGTCCTCTATGTTCACAGATTTGACAGCGAGAAGAGAGGAATAGATATCTTTTGTCTGAAAAGAACAGCATATACAAGTTAGAGATGAGGTAAACTAAACTAAAAAATGCCTGAATAACGAGGAGGTCTGATTCTGCATCTGAATGCTGTGATATAGTCACTTTTCCTAAACAAAGCATGTATTTTCTTTCTCTACACATGATTTGGATGGGATTTATTTCAGTATACAACAATGTAAAAGCAGGCATCTCTCCAGAAACTTTGCCATCTGTCCTTTCTGTGTTTTGGAGAACAATAAGGCCTATGCCTCTAATGTTGGGGGGTTTTTTATCAACTATTTCTTCCCAAGAGTTACTTTTGCAGTGGAAAGTATTGTTCACACAGTCGTGTTTTTATTGCAGTGTAATGTACCCAGCCTTCCTCTGACCTTATGCAAGTCATGGCTGGGACTATTTTTAGAGATTATATTTGCAGCAAAATGCTACAAGGATGAGAGCAGCAAGGATGCCACCAATGTGAAATAAATCCATCTGCGTCTCCTGCTCCTCTGAGCTGCATAACAGTAGATGTAACTAAACAGCCTAAAGCAGGACAGGTGCCACCCCAAACCACATGTATTTAAGGGCTTGGTGGGGCTGAGGCCACGCTGGCCAGCACCCTGGTGTCACCTCTGTGCAGAAGCCAGTGCTTCCCAAGGCAAGGCAGGGATGTTATAATGGGAAGTCACAAAGTTTTATTTTCAGCATTGCTCTCTTGAGCTCTTGCCCTGCAAAGATGAAGGTACCTGAGCCTTATAGTTGAGAGTGTAAGTTTGTGTCTGAGTAAAGGGACAAACAAGGGCTTGTTCCTTTACTCTGCAGGCCTGAGAGGGAATGGGGTTGATTCGTTAGGAAGCGTAATCAGGTATTGATCAGCACTTGAAAATTGCAAAATATGGAACAAAGTTGTGTTGAGCAATTAATGCACATCAAATTTTGAAATGTGAGTGTTGGCATTTAGTGCAGAGACCCACAAGCATTGCCTTTCCCAGACATCTTTCCTTCCCTGGTGTTGTTCATGACTTCCATTGCCAGGGTGTAAAGGTGTGAAAGACACGACGTTAAGAGAACACCTTCAAGAAGGAGAGAGGAAGCTCTTCACATAGAATCCCTTCCCCCAGAGCCTGAGCCTACTTTCTCTGCAGCACACCTCTCCTCAGGGCTAGGTCACTTAACCCTGAGTTTGCAAAAGAAAACATATCTAGGTAAACACTACTGTGTTGTTGGTCTTTTTTTAACCCTAGGAAAAATAAAACAAAGTCTAAATTATTTTACTACAAATGTCTGTCTTTTCTCAAAGCCAAGTGAGAGTCTATTTGGTCTATGGTAGTTCCTACTGCATGAAATGTGTGGGAGGAAGATTTGTTAAACTTTTTTTCCTATTTTCACATTAAAAAAAAAAGTATCCTGGGTCCTATTTGAAAACAAAACTCAAGTTTCTACTTATTGTTAACTTTTTTCTTTCCACAAAGATTCACTGTGATTCCAGAACCAGGGTGGAATGCAGCTCCTATAGTAAGGAGCAGGAAGTCAAAAGTTGGGAGGTTTCTACCTTCAGCAAATCTTCTACGGACCAAGTTACTGATACCAGTTGAAAGTATCCAGGGAAGTAGCTCCAAGTCATGACTGAGCAGCCTCTAGTTCTGTAAGCCAGCAGCTGGAGTGTAAGGGTAAATCAGGAAAGCAGAGTAAAGAAGGCCAAGGAAATTAGCTCTTACCCAGGCTGTTTTTCACACTGGGAACTGGGATCCTGAAGATAATCCTCACTCTTGACCTTGCTGGTATAGAGCAAAGGGAGGTTCATTTGTGGAACATTCATGTCTTTGTGGGGAGATGAGAAGAGGTCTAGACCAAATCTAGAGAGGAAAAAGGAGTGTCACTTTTCCTACTCAGTGTTGAGGAAGTGGGACGCTCCTTTGCTGTGCCCCTAGCAGTCTTGATTTCAGCATCCTGGTGAAATACTGAGACAGAAAACAGCTCATACCCTGGCTGCCTGAGCTAAGGAGTAAAGATCTTTATCTGTATCAGTGCTGCTACCAGGCCACGCTGTACCGTGGGAATCAGAGGTGACACGTGGCTGTATGGAGCTGGCAGCCGCTTTCTCACAGCCTCATTCCCACCAGGAGTGCGTGTGAGCACCTCCTGCCTGGAAACAAAGTATGGGCATGGAGGGTCTGTGGCCATCCTCATTCCTTCAGACAATAACTCTTGTCTCCTTGTCTTTGCCCCACACAGCACCGGGCCCAGAAAGCTCCCCCTGGGCAACACAGGCACTGTGAGCGATGTTTCAGCCGGCACTGCCGCGCACCCATTGAGGTCTCCGTGTCCTGCATGGTGATCAGCTGCCGCCTGCACTGCGGGGCCACCTTCCACATGTGCAAGGAGGAGGAGCACAAATTACTCTGCCCCTTGGAGCAGGTGTCCTGCCTCAACTCAGCCTATGGCTGCCCTTTCTCCATGGCCCGCTTTAAGCTGGGGAAGCACCTCCAGGTCTGTCCAGCCAGCGTTGTCTGCTGCTCAATGGAGTGGAACCGCTGGCCAAACGTGGATTCAGACACAACCCTGCACAAGAATATTATGAAAGAGACCATGAATGAAGAATGTCTGGACACAGCTTTGGCGCTCAGAGACCAGAAGATCCTTTTCAGGACTTTGAAAATAGCTGAATTATTTCCAGAGTGGAGGAAAAAGGATGAACTGGAAGAACTAATGGATCAAGCCATGGGTGGGGAAGCAGGTGCTGTGGGAGGAGCTGCCTGTGGTTCCCAAGAGGGCAATGACCAGCCTGAGCTCAGCCAACGTGAGCGGGAAGATTTGGCAAAGGACAAAGAGGGAATGGATCTGGGGAGTTACAAAACCTGGGAGAACATTTTCAGCAAAGAGCTTCTGGCTTGCCAGGTAACGGGCTCAGCAACCAGCACGGGACAAAAGACGGGGGAGGCTTCCAAGAAAACAGCATCAGCCTCTCATGCTGCCAGCTCCACAGGGAAGGCAAAGGAAGGACCTGATGGTGCAGAAGAGGGAAAGGGCCAAAAGTCTGAACAAGTAACACCAAGCAGAGAACTGAATGGACTGGCTCCCTGGCAAGAAGGGGTCCTGGAGAGGCTGAAGAAGGAAGTCGGTGTAGCTGATTACAACATGTATCTGGTACATCACGGGGGGATGCTCATCCGCTTTGGCCAGATGGCTGCTTGCACTCCCAGAGAGAAAGACTTTGTCTATGGGAACTTGGAAGCCCAGGAGGTGAAGACTGTCTACACCTTCAAAGTGCCAGTTAGTTACTGTGGCAAAAGAGCACGACTAGGAGATGCACTGGGCCACAAGATGCCAACTTCAGACAAGTCAGTGGATACCTCAGAACTGGGAATAAAGGTAGAAGAACTACCTAAGACAAACATAATTGAAGCCACACTGCTGTGTGCTCTGGAAAAAGAGCTGAAAGGCCACGAGATCTCTGAAGCAAGAGGTATCGATGGACTCTTTGTGGATTTTGCAACACAGACATACAGCTTTCCTTCGGAGCCCTTCTCCTCCAGCGCAGTTCTAGCAGATATTCTGGATGAAAACAGCCCAGAACTGCACATGGAGCTCTACACTGAATGTGTAACCAGAAGACACAACAAAAGCAGTTCAGCTTTCACATTCACTTGCAGTCATTTCTTTAGGAGGGATGAGTTCCCATCCCACTTCAAGAATGTGCACGCTGATATCCAGTCATGCCTGGATGGATGGTTCCAGCATCGCTGCCCACTGGCTTACTTGGGATGTCCTTTTGTCCAAAATCACTTCCGCCCTGAGGGACTTAAGGCCAAGGTTATTTACAGCAAGCCTCTCAAGACATTTGCTATTAAGCCAGAGGTGGACACCCTTCTTGCTGAACCAGGCAAGTGCAATTTCACGGTGGATTGTCGAGGGAGAAACAAGGACTTGCTGAGCAGCCTCCCAGTGGAAGTGCTCAAGTACATTGCAGGATTCCTGGACAGCTTCAGTTTATCTCAGCTATCACAAGTGTCAGTGCTCATGAGGGACATCTGTGCCACTCTTCTTCAAGAGAGGGGAATGGTCCTGCTGGTCTGGGAGAAAAAAAGATATTCCCATGGCGGTACGTCTTGGAAAGCGCGCAAAAAGGCAAGTGACTGTGACGCTGGGAAAAATAGTCATGAGTTCTCTTCAGATGACACAGGGGAATGACAAGAAAAGCTGCATATAAATGTGCAGATGTGGGGAAGGTTCATGAGGTTGTGAATTTGTGCAGGGATTTGTTGTCAGGGGGCAGGGCTGTAGAGTACAGTACATCCAGCAAAAGGATGAAGGTGTACCTAGACCTTTTCTGACTAGCTGAAAGTCCCCACCCAAGCTCATCTTGGGTAGCCCTTTTGCACGTGCACCATTTCTAGGCACTGAGAACTAAGAATTCCTGATATTTAAATATTACCATTCCCGTTAAAAAGGGCAGGTGATAACTCAAGCAGCAAAACCAGGTACATAACAATGCAGACCCCATTTTCACTTGCTATGCCAGCCCTGCACAATCAGACGTTCATTAGAGTGTCCAGAGTGAGTAATGCACACCCACTGCAAGCATAGACAGGTATTTAATCCTCATTTTCTCTGCCCAATTGCTGTCCCCTCTCTTGCATTAGATCTGGCAGTTCAGCAGCCTGTTCTCCAGAGTTCACAAGTGGCAGCGCAGCGACGTCCCGAGCATGTCGGAGCACCTGAGGAGTTGTCCCTTCTACCAGGCGGAGCACAGGACGGACCCCGTGCTGCTCACGGGCATGAGCGAATCCCGGGAGCAGACTCGAAAGACTTTGGTCTCCACGTTCAAGCACAGAGTCTGAACAACTTGCTTCCCCTCTGCCATGCTTCCTTCAGGGCTCTTGAGATGAAGATTTGGGGATTCAGGTGTAAAGATTGTTGCTTCCAACTCTCCTCTGGATGTACAAAATTGGCTTCTCCCCAGCTGTGTTTGAAACATCTGCATTTTTCTTTTTCCTGCATTAATTTGTTAAAACTTCAACCACTGCTTACTAACATCACATGCTTTCTGTTCATGTTTCTGTTCCTGGTTTAATACAGCATCTTGAAGAAAGCATTGAGGATCTTATTTGAAAATAGCATTTTTACTTCCTCAAAGGTAGGCTGCTGCTCCAGTTCCATGTACCTGAGGGAAGTAAGGGCACTTAATGTACTTAGCTCAAATAGATCTGAAACACCTTAGTTTTGTCTGGAAAGCCAAGTTCTTGGAGCACAAGTAGATGCTCTCCTGCCTGGCAGACCTAGGGACTGCTAACCTGCTCTGAGATGTGGGCAAAAGAAAAGGACACCCCAACATTACATGAATTAATGAATTAGAACTCCAGTGAGAGCTTGGGAATTCACTGCACAGCCACAGACCATCATTTAGGACCCTGACTAAGGCAAGAACACCTAGTTGAGTACAAGCCTAAAGCTGAGCTCATGGGAGCATTCAAACCAAACCAAAGCAAACAAACTTGCTCTTTGTTAGAAGTAACCAAGTAGCAAACAGTTTTAGAGACTCAATTGATTTTTTATATTTTAAGGTAACACCTTTTGTGTTTTATCTGAAAATTCATTAAAGCCATTAAAGAATATTTGAAGTCATTTTTAAAATGCCTTACCAACTCAGTTTTGCAGTTGTAAATTGCAAATTCTAATTGTAAGCAACTGAAAGCAGGATGTCAAAGAAATAATAATCTTTTCCATAAAAGAAAAGTAATTCAGTAACACATTCAGTAATAGTATGGATAATGTTTGCTTCATTCAGTTAAATGGGCTGGAGCATAGGATCTTTTTTTATAGAGAAGGAAAGTGATTAGGATTTGGTTTATCTTTTAATAAATACACTAACTTAAACCAGAACCGGCTTGCTGAGGCAATAGATGAGAGTAAACAGGCATGTTACCAGCAGTGTCTGTCTCATTACACTATTTGAACCCATTTTAGTGGTGCTACTCAGAAAAGCCATGGATGTGGTGGCAGGCGAGATTCCTCTGAAACAGCCATAAACTTATTTATCAGCTTAAGACAGCTTCCAGCCACTGCACAGCCACAGGGTGCTGACTCACCCCCTTCCTTTTTTTAACCTCATAGCCAGAAGTGTGAGCTCAGGACTGAGGTCTGGCTTTCATCTCTCTGTCTCGGGCAGGAGAGCATTGCTGGGAGCTGGGATATTTGCTGGCCTGGACCGCTTCTCACCTGGGCTGGCCAGGTACAAACGGGCTCAGGCAGAGGGATACATGCCACACTTGCCATCCTCACCCTTGGTGCAGATCTGGGATGAGGTGGCCATGCAAGAAAGAGCCCTCTCTTACCCAGAGAGGTTGCTGATGAAGCTGAGCTGGGTGCTTGGTAATTGAAGGCATGGATTGCATGGTGACCCAAACCACCCTGAGTGCAGCTCAGCCTTGTCTACACTTGCAGCTTAAGAGGTCCCTGTGAGATTTGTAACCATGTGAGGGTGTTTTCCATCTCCAGACACACACCCTGAGGAGCATACAGTCTGAGCTGTGAGGACACTGGAATGGTCCCAGGAACAGGAAAAGCAGCATTTCTTTTTCTTTTTTTTTTTTTTTTCTTTCCCTAATGCTACTGCATTTTCTACCCCTAGAGATCTTTTCTGGGAAGTCTCACAATATTTTAAACATGAAAATAAACTTCTCTGCACAGGTATCCTGCAGAAAACACAAGTAGCACCCCAGGTTTTGGGAGAGGAAAATGAAGGAAATGAGCACAGGAAACCTGAGCTGGGCCAGGAGCAGTTAGGACCAGACACTCGGATCCTTCATCCTGAGGCTTAAGCCACTGCACAAAAACAAACTGTCCATACTTTAAAGCTGCTTACAAAAACTCACCTGTCCTCAAAACATTCCATATAATATGAGCTGCCCAATGTTTTCTCCTTGTTTAACCCAGCAAAGTTGACAGATGTGAAAACATACAGCCAGAATTCCTAGGTCTCCAGGAATTCCTGAGAGACCTAGAATTCCTAGGTCTCTCCATCAGGGCCTCACTCTTCACTTATCCTATATCTGATTTTGAAAGATGCAGAGCACCCAGCTGCAGCTGCAGACCACAGTATCTGCAAATGCATGTCCAAAAACTGGGTGCCAGAATCTGTGCTGGGTGCTTGAAAATGGAGGCACTTACTTTTATGGATAATTTGGGGAGGGTCGAAAAAAACATTGGTTAAATAAGGTCTCAGAGTAAGTCAGTGTTCAAGGCTGGCAGGAGACCATGAAAAATTTCAGTCTGTGAACAATCATGATCAGCCACTTAGCTGCTGTAAAGTGCTGTGAGTGCCCTGATATTTGGCCTGTGTTAGGTGTGAGTTTGGCTCATTTTACCTTTAGTGCTAGTGTCACCAGCACCACTGCTATTCTGGTCCTGTCTGCCTTCTGTCACTCCCTGCTGCTGGAGATGGCATGACTTAGTTCAAGCCTTATTGCAATGGATCCTGCTTCTTCCCTCCACAGCAGGTGTCTGAGTCAGATTCCAGTGGGATGCAACCTTTGGAAATATGGTGGTTGATGGTGCAGGTCAGAGTTAGGAATATTGCAACCTCTACCTCGTGGGATCAGCCAGGGTGTGCATCCAGGAGACTGGACCATTTCCCTTCTGATATTCCTACAGGGCATGCTGGAGAGACACAGAGTGTTCATTCATAGAGAGACGTATTTGCTCCTGTGAATATATAGGTGTGTTTCTGTAAACTGTAGATTTGATTAAGTAACATTCAGCACATCCAGTGAAAGCTGAAAATCCACAGCCAAAATCTTCAGGTTCATTTAGTTAACCTGATCTGGGAGAGGCAAAGCTGTACAGGGAAGGGAAGATCACCCTTCCATTTCTGCATACCCACCTGGCCAGTGTCAGCAGGGCACTGCCTCTCACTTCATCCCAGCCTTACCAGGACTGGAGAGCTGTGGGCTGGTGTCAGATGCAGTTTTATTGATCTAAGGGTCATGCCAAGCTAGCTCAGTGTTGATGGTCCTGCCCATTAGCAGAGTCAGCAGAAGATTTAGAAGCTGGAAGAAACTGAATTTTCCTGCACTGTGTATCTCGGTGAGCACAATGCTGGCTCATTTAAAAGGTGAGAGGCTTCAGTTTGGGTTCAGCAAGTCCTCAGCTCTTGGTTTAAGTTTTTAATTTGGCCAAGAAAACTTTGGCTAAATTTCAGCTTGAGGAATTTGATTAGAAGAAACTGAACATTTGGTGTTTTTCAAAATAGTCCATTGTTTTGGCAGGATCTGAACTGGAAAAGGGGATCCAATTCCGCAGAGCATTGAGGTTGTTCTCAATCCAGCCATTACACTCTGGATCTTCATGATTTTGATCTTGTTTGTGCTGTCCACAATTCCTGTGAAGCACAAGAGCAATACTCCACACACTCCAGGCTGATGTGTCTTGCAGTGTTTCCTCTCACTGGAAAAGCGGAAGTGAAATGAAGGCATCATGGAAATCAGAAAGGTCAGAGCAGGGCAAGAAACCTCATGACAAGAGAAGACAGGAAAGGTAATGGATTTGGATAGAGACACCTGCCTCTTCGTAGGCAATGTGAGGAGAGGCAAGAGGAGACAGGTAAATGGGCACAGGAATGAAAGGAGTTGGGATGTGCTGCCAAAACCAGAGGTTTTCTGGATAAAAGCATTTCCTTGAGAAAGACTCTGGAAATTCCCAGTTGGTGCTATACAGTAACATGGGGCAGGATGACAATTTTTAAGGGGTGAAAGAGCAAGTGACCTACTGACATGTATCCTAAATCTGGGCTGAAGCAAGGAATTTTTTGATGGACCTCCAATATCCAAAACTGAGTGAGCACAGATAAGGTGAAGTTTATCTGAACAGTGCCTGTTATTTTGTGAAATTCTGTAACTCCCTGTTGCGTTCTTAAGAATAAAAATTATTATGGTATTTAAAAATCCATTCAAATTCAGGTCTTAGCTTGTTTTCTTGGCTTCATCACATTAACATATGTTTTGCCTTCAAATCTTGTGTGGCAGTTCCTGTACTCTCATATTCATTAAGCTCCTCTCCTCTGCTCTGCTCTTCACTATCATTTTCCTAGTTGAAGACTTTTATTTATATATGGTTTATATTTATTTAACAAATATTTTTAGGTTTGACCCCATCATCTTTGCACAGCCACTTTCTCCTTCCTGGTTCAGTTATTTACTGAAATGAAAAACTATCTCTTCTTTTTAAAATCCATTTTCCAGATTGATGCTACATTATATCTACAAGCATATGAAGGAAAGTTTTCTCCTTGCCCTTCACTTTGTGGCTGTTCATCCAGGTAGCTACAGAGGGGATTTTGCTTCTTTGCTTTGCATATTCCAGAGACACTGCACATCTCTGTCAGAAGTTCTGAGCATCTTTCACACACAGTTTCCTTACCACTGCAGTCCACACTGAAGAGTCTCAAATTCCACAGGGTTTAGTTTCTTTTGAAACAAAACATGCATATGCAGTGCAGGCTTATTCTTATTTATCTTCCCACTGAATTTATATCTAAGGAAATTATGATCACACACTCCAAATTTATTTTTGATGGCCACCTGCTCTATGACTTAATTGCTATTTATGACTAACTAATCTTTTGTAGGTTCAGTGATGGTTTGGTGAAGGAATTTGTCATGTCATGCTGAGAATTATAGGCCTGAGGCGCATTGTGATGATGAGAGATTCACTGGTCCATAACTCAAGTTATTTTCCCCATGGCAGCGGAGTTCTTACCAGGGTTTATCTCTTTTAATATTTGCTCTCTTCCTACATATCCAGGTATGAACTCGAGCAGTTCATGGCTGGCAATGAGCTGCACCAGAGAAAAGCCTCTTTTAGCTTTCTGAGTTCCATCTAAACAACCTGTGACATCATACATGTGATATTAATGAACTGGTTTTATTTTCCTTTCTACAGCAGAACAGCAGAACATTTTCTGAACAGCAGAATTTTTAACACTGGGGATGACTGCCACTCTACCATGTTCCTGGTACTTGCTGATATCTAGTTTACTCCCTGTGTTGTTTCCTACCAATATCTAGAAGGTCGTTACAAAGATAATGGAGCCAAGGTCTTCTCAACCTTGTAGCAGGTGGTGTAACAGAAAACTTGATAGGTTCAGGCTGAACTTCAGGAATTACTTTTTTGCCAGAAGGGTAAAAAAGCAGCACTGGACCCCAGAAAGGTGGCAGTATCTCCACTCTTGGAGCGTTTTCAGATTTGGTTGGACAAAATTACTGTGACCTGACTGAGTCAGAGGTTGGACAAGAGACCTCTGGAGGTCTCATCTCAGTATCACTTCTCTGATTCCACAGCATCGCTTGAGATTCCCTGCAGTGCACCAGCATCTGCCACTCTGGCCTCACCTGCTTCCCTTAGCTGGACTAGATGATCCTTAGCTACTGCTGTTGTCTGCTGCTGCTTCTCTCACCACAATGAGTGTATTCTTTCCCCTTGATGTCTCGGCCTCTGCTCATTGATTCCTCCTTATCTGTCATCACATAGTGATTTAACAGGTTTTCATCTCCCCGGGCAGGAAAACAGATACACAGCGCTCTCCCAGCAGCTGTAGCACCACTGAATGGCTCTCTTGAGCTCGATGCCTTCATGGGAAAGCTGTGCTTTGTTGGAATAGGTGGGTGCCCTCTGAGAGCAGGATAATGCTGGACAATAACCTGTAGGGCCAGGGGAGCACAGGTGAGTGCATCTCGGACCGGCAGGGATTCACAGGGTGTGCTGGTAGGTGCATGATCTTACCCTGGAGAGGCAGTGGGAGCACCAGGCAGAGCAGCTGGCCACATCTGCCAGCTCATGGCTCCTAAGCATAGCTTCTGCAGGTAGAGTTAATGTTTCTTGTGAAGCTTTTCCAAGCAGGACTGAACTGGTGAATGAGTATAGGACTGGGGTGCAAAGGGTAAGTCAGTATCCAGACCCCGAGCTGTGGCTGGGGGTTATCATGGTTTCCTGCAGGTGTGTGTATCCATGATTTTAGCTGGCCACTGCTAGGGTGAGTCCTGTTACTGTGAGGAGAGGAAACAGATCATCACAGAAACAGCCAACTTCTCTCCATGTGTTTGAAAGACAGAGAAAAGGCAGTATTTAAACACCACCAGAGCTCATCCATTTCCTTTCTTACAGCTTGTTTTATCCCCAGTGATGTTTCTTCCTGCAAAACCAGGGCTGAATTGTCAGCTGCTGGTGGCACTACATGGGCTAAAGGGGAGCTGGAGCTGGCTCATGCCACTGCAGAGCAACCATCTTCTTTACAGTTGAAGAAGGTTTTGCAGGGAAAAAAAAAAAAAAAA